>JAHDVE020003562.1:0-60436 GCA_022606495.2 Halesus radiatus
TAATGATTTATATTATTGTAATTATTATGATTAACAGGTATAATAATGTATTTATTACTACCATGCTACGGGTATGAGCCGATTATGGTGGTCTAGAAAACGCAAATAAAATGTAACTTTTGAAAAAAATACATTTTTTTTCGGAAAATGTCCTGGTTGCCTGTAAGAATCGCCTCCTGCCGGCTTCCTGTTATTTATTTCCAGTTCGTTATGCCTGAGAATGAGATGTCTGCCTTCGCACCGTCCAGCCACCCAGTTCAAGCATCACAACAGTGTTTCGTTTTTCACGCTAATTCAAAGATAATATAGGGTTGATGAATAGCCAGTAATGTGTTATTAAATTATATTTTATTGAAGCAAGAGGACATTTATATGTTTAAGTTTATTCTTAAATTAAATCTTAAAGTGAGCAAGGGCTCAAATCCGGAAGGGCTTCCTGGCACTTGGCCGTCCAGCCGTACCAGGCCTTGTAACCTTGACGGGCGTAGATCAGCTTGGCGCAGGTGGAAGCGAGGGAGATGTCGTCTGTAATAAAACCTGGAATAGGCATAAACAAACCAATCGTTAGTTCTTAGCAATTACTCTTCATTCCGAATTTTATTCCTATCCAGACTAACATTTTTTTCATTTAACATGGGACACACAGGTCAAAGACATCTACAGAAACTCTCAAATACTTCTGTTTAATCATTTAACACCATTCCCATCAGTGAAATTACAAATACTATCTTCCATGTAATTTAACATTCGGCACATATTAACACCATACTCAATTACAATTAAGACGTACACAACACAACACAGGAAACCACAAAAAACTACATATATAAAAAATAAATAAAATGTCGATTTGTTTATTATTACACTTAAAGTAAATAAAATATAGCAATGTTATTATTAAGTTTCGTAATAATTTGATATTATTTTTATTTTTATTATTGAAATTCTGTTTTGGCGTTCAAAACCAAACTGTCTCAGTTTTCAGCAATAAAATACAGTTTTATGGCTCTCCTGGAAAGTTAATAAATATGGAATATTTGTATTGTGAACCACGACATTTCAAATACGTAATTAGTAATGAAATTAAAATAGGTATTATTTTGATTAACACATTGACGAGCTCTGCTAATTTCGTAAAAGTTGGGAAGAAATGAAAAATATTTTAAAGGACACTTACTTTCGCACTTAGCATTGCAATCTCCACCGACTGCTCCGGGCTTGTACCAGTAGCCTTCATTGATCTGATATAGTCCCCAGTCGTAGGATCCATTGCTGTTTGGTCCTCCCTTAACTGCTGTGTTCCTGGAGCTCTCAGACTCAATCAGACACACCCCTGAAATAATAAAAAATCGAATTGTAATTGCTCACCTTATTTAACGACTTAAATAATTCACATATCATATTCCTTAAAGCCAGGTAAAAGATAAAATAATCTGTCAAATAAATCAAGATTCCTCTCGAGAAGAATCAAATCTAACCTCAATAAAACAATAATCAGGTCAAATGAGCTACGGGTACAGTTTGCAAAGATCAGCTAAATGATTTTAGGCAGACAGTGGAAGATTTTTTTGATAACTCTTTGATACCATTAAAAAACTAGAGTCTTAAACTAATAGATATAACCATGTAGCTCAACAATTGCTCAGAACCATCGATAACGATATTTAAAAAACTGGGATAGCTCTGATAAGACCACCATCAAAGGGGGTAATCTTTAATCAGCGAGTAGAAGATCTGTTGAAAGTCTAAACTTAGGTAGCTGGATGGAGTGGATATGAAAACTATAGCAATGATCATAATGAACTAATAGGAGACAGCAGGAGATCGGCAGGAGAGGAAAAGCGATTCTCACAGGCGATCTGAACTCTCCATGGTTTCTTACGTTAATAATGTTAAAGATTTTGCAGAATTTCCGATTTGTGGAAAATGTACTTAACTGTGAACTGAACTGATTAAAAAATGACTTACAGTTCTCCAGGGCAGCCCTAGCGAAGTTTTGATGGAGCAGTTCCTTTGCCAACTCACAGCGGGTGAAGATCTTAGCCGAAGCTGATTGGAGGAGAGCCACGAAAGTAAACAAAACCACAAGTACAATTTTCATTTTTAATAATAATGAATTATGATTTTTGTAGGAAAAAGCAACCGATTTATAGTCGAAATTATCGCGATTGTAAATTTAAAATTGATAAATTCTGTACCAAATAAGCATACGGATGGAAGTCCAACGTAAAAGTAATGATATAAGAATACAGTCAATAATCATGTTCATTGGAGAAGCAAGACTTAAGTTTTATCTTAAGTTTTATCGTTTTATTGTCTCTGGCAATATTTCAATTTATAAAAGGATGCAACAACCACAACACCTTATAAACAAAAGGATGCAATCTATGAACGAAACGCGTCTAGTTCATTAACTGAGAATTCTGGAAAACATTGAGATTTGAGTTAAAACTGAAATTTCTTCCATTGTTTACCACCTACAATAAATAAATAATAGAAGCAGATAGCATGTCGCACCTAAAATTATTCAATTTTCTTTAGGAGCACTCAACTCCATAAACCTTTTTCAACCATTTTTCAAAAGGTTAAATATTAGAATTTTCATTTATCGAAGAATCTAATCACTTTGCGGCTTGATATTATAATTTTAATGAAAGATATTTTTGGTTTCAAGCCACTTTATTTTAATTATATTTATGCATCCTCGGCCAGTTTCGGTTGAACTCAACCTTCATCAGGAACGTACATATATAAACTAAATTAACATACAGAGATATATCATAATGAAGACATTGGAAGTGGGGGAAAGAGACATTATATCAGAGTAGAACAGGATAAAGCATCAGAGAGGGAGCGGTAGAGTAGTAGCTAGAGGGGTAGGTAGAGGGGTAGGAGTTTCAAAATTTCATTTACCTACCCTAATATTTCTGAAAGATATGAGAGATTTTGGAAAAAAAAAACTTTTTCGGATCTCTTTAACAATTCGTGATTTCGGCTTGCATCCGTGTGCTTCTCGGGTACAGAATTGTTAATTTAGATCTTTGATTGTTTTTTAAATAATTAGTGTTTAGCAATTTTTGTTGCCAGAATTAACATTAAAAAAATATATTCATTTTTGAAGTATGTTTACGAAACCTTCCATATGTTTATTTGGGGTCGACCAAATTTTACTCAGAAGTTGACATCCAAATGATTATTTTGATTGTCATCATTATCAGGACCTCCCAATACTAGCTCCTCCGCCAAGCTTATTAAATAACAGTAAGGGTTTATAAATAAAGCCGTGTTGTATTTTTTCTTCACTTTTTTAATAAAATGAGTGGTCATTTAAGGGTCAAAAACAGGGTTGTCAGAATGTGTTCTCAAATCAAATCTTAGAGAGCGCAAGAGCTCAGATCAGGGAGAGCCCCCTGGCACTTGGCCGTCCAGCCGTACCAGGCCTTGTAACCGTGACGGGCGTAGATTAACTTGGCGCAAGTGGAAGCGAGGGTGATGTCGTCTGTAATGAAACCTGTAAAATACAAACAAATAAATCGTTAGTTCTGACAATTGGCTTTCCACTCCGAATTTCATTCCTTCATAGATTAATAATTAGCAAACTATGTTATGTCCGAGTTAAAATGAGACTTACTTTCGCATTTGGCCTTGCAATCGCCAGCGACCACTCCGGGCTTGCACCAGAAGCCATCATTGATCTGATATAGTCCCCAGTCATAGGATCCGTTGCTGTTTGGCCCTCCCTTGACTGCTGTATTCCTGGAGCTCTCAGCCTCAATCAGGCACACCCCTGGAACATAAAGAGAGTTTAATTGTGATTTAATTATTATCGAATTCCTTTAAGTATTCCAATATTATGTTTATTGTATTCCAGTAAGCCGAGAAGTAAATCTATATTCAGATTACAAGTCCCATCGGGAAGAATCAGAATCAGTATCTATAGAACAAACTGAAGATGTTAATAAGAATCTTTACAGACATGCAGGGAAAATTGTGCCTTGGGGACTCGGGAGAATTATAACCTATAACAACGACTCATCAAATAATATTATTCTTTGAAGAGACACCATAAATGAGACTTTTTAAAACTGGGGTCATTAAATAAGCAATTCCATAATACAACAAGGTTCAAACAAGCTGGCGTCCCACAGGAATTGGTGCTGTTGCCGACATTGTTTTTGCTGCACATCAATGACCTATTGACATGTGCACCAATCCATTGTTACACGGATACCAGTACAGTCTATCATGTATTACAAGTGCGCTCCCTGTAGAATTTGGCAGCCACCCCTGGTCGGGAGCCCCAAAATATCTGAAAATAACCCTTGGCTCTCCGCAAAAACGGGCGGTCCGTTTGATAGCCTATCTTAACAAACGGATTGCAATCTTCGGAGCACAGACGTCAGTTGGGAATGCTGTCCTTATTGTATCGGTATTTTAATGATAGATACTCTGAGGAACTAGCGTTATTAATCCCTTCTGCAACGGTGCATAGTCGGGGAATACACCAAACGCGCGTTCTTGTGTTCAACAGCTCGGCTGTAGAATGATCTGCCGACTTCTGTGTTTCCTCCCTCTTACAACATGAGTCTCTGCAAGTCTCAAGTTCACTTCTTCTTATCCTCTAAAAGATCTTCGACATGGCATTCCTCATATATGATATAGGCCTAGAGAAAAATTATTTCTCTCAAGTCCTCCTGGAATTCCGAGGTTGCTTGTTCGTTTTGAAGTAATAACGGTAACATTGGGCATAAGGAGCTGAAAGAAAACAGCTGAAGGAGACCGACAGCGGTAAAAGCGTTCAATAAAGGTGATCAGCACTCTTCGAGGATTTTAGCGACTATGGTAAATATTTTCTGGACATATTATTTGATTTTTTTCTCCAATAAAAGCAATTTTACTTTGTAGCATCATTTTTGGTTTAGGTAAAATTTTTTAATATACATATACAATAATTGGTGTACCATTAGATATATTTGAAATTTTAGAAATTATAAAAGGTGTTAAAAGTTAACTAAATATACTTAATAAATCAAGTAAAAATTATAAAACTCCATTAACGGAGGACTAAACGCGGTTGACGCAAACAAAAAGTTGTCCAAAGAAGCGAAGTTAGCAGTCCACAATGGAGTACTGATACCAACCCTGATATATAGTAGTGAGGCATGGAACTGGCAGATGAAGGATGAAAGTAGACTGAATGCTATAGAAATTAGATCTCTGAGACGAACGTGTAGTAAAACCATGTATGATCGTGTGAAAAATGTTGAGATTCGTAAAGAATGCAAGGCTAATATAAGTGTAATGAGTAGGATTAAGAGAGGGACGCTTAGATGGTTTCGGCATGTCTAGCGAATGAATGAAGAAAGGAGTATTAGGAGAATATTTGAGGGGAATGTTAATGGAAGAAGAAGCCGGGGACGTCCGGGGAAGATATGAACCCCACTTTTTTTCAGTATGCATTGCAACCTGACGAAGAAACCATTGGTTTCGAAACATATATTGCATATTTATTCATTAAAATTTGTTTGATTGCTGAATTCTCGAAATTAAAAAAAATATATATATACTCACAGTTCTCCAGTGTACCCCTAGCAAAGTTTTGACGGAGCAGTTCTTTCGCCAAGTCACAGCGGGTGAAGATCTTAGCCGAAGCTGTTTGCAGGGCCACGAGGGCGAACAAAACCACAATTACAAACTTCATTATTGAATAATATTATTTATTCCTGAAAAATAATGAATTGTGATTATATTACGAAAAACAAACAATATATAGTCGAAATTATCGCGGTATCACATTGATAAGTTATAATTTTAGATCTGATGTTTTAATGATAGTGTTTAGTTTTTTTTTGTTGCCAGAATCAACCCTATTAATAATTTTAAGATTTATTTTTTATTTTTTTAAATAAATTATATGAAAATAAGGAACTCCAGTCAAATAGATTTTATTTTAAATTTTATCAATAATAATGTGCAAAATTAAATACCAGTTTATTAAAAAAAATTCCAAGTTAGTTTTCATAGTTAAAATAATTTTAAAATTTCAATTTTTCGAAGCTCGTCAAAACGCTCCAAATCTATGGCCGGACGGTTTTGATCAGTTTTGAGGTTAGAATGTCAAATGTCAAAACAAGGATGAGCTTTACCGTACATTATTTTATGTTCTATTCATGGTTAACCATAACTCTATATAAGTAATAAAATAATGCCCCTTTTTAGAAAATTTAACTCGAATTATAATAAAAGTATTGATCTTTTCTTTTTTTTTTAAAAGAAAGACAAATATTTCATCGTTACGAGTAACCTGACAATATTTGAAAATATCCTACTACCGTCACAGTAAGCGGAAGATGTTGCTTGTGTCGTAATGGAGGATTTTGCCAGCCGAGGAATTGAACTCACGACGCCTGGGTGAGACCCAAACGCGATGCCAACTCAGCCACTGACTGGTCATTAACATTATCATAATATTCGTATTGATAATTGGTTTATTCATGATTTCTCCAATTTCTTTCATTAATAATAGTTTTTTTTTATATTGAACATGTATAGAGCTTAATATCAACCAAATTAAGTTTAAATTTCGCCAAAACTAAAAAAAATACATATTTAAAATACAAAACAAAACAGAAAATAAAAATTATCATACTAATCCAAAAACAGAATACGAACATGTCGTCAGAAGAAAAAAATCTTTGGAAGTCTTCATAGACCTACAAAAACCTTTTGATACAATACTCGTATATCACAAAATCCTATTAGCAAAACTTACAAAAATCGGAATGTCAAATACAACTCTTAAATAAACTTGATTTAAACGTATATAACAGGGCGTACACAGTGCGTTAAAATTAACAAATGCAAATGCAAACCTTTCCTAATCAACTATGGTGTACCGCAAGGAAGCGTACTGGGACCCATATTATTTCTAATGTACATCAATGATATCTGTAACCTACAAATGAGAGGAAAAATAATTAGTTTTGCTGACGACACAGTCATTTTATTTAATGAAAGAAATTGGAAAAATACCTACAATGAAGCGGAACATGGACTTGGTCTTCTTCTAACTTGGCTTAATAAAAATTCTCCCACACTTAATGTCCATAAAACAAAATATCTGACGTTATCTATAACAGCTGGAGGTTACCCGACGTTATCTATAACAGCTGGAGGTTCCTCCTTGCAGAGGGAACGGTAGGTGGTGCTTTCTCACCTCCCAGCCCTCTCCGCAGATTGGGATCAGCTGCCTTATACAGTTCGTTTGTGTGCCAATACGTCTGGTACACTCACCAAGTTCATGTACTTCTTTAGAAACATTCGTTATATCCTCAACATAAACGATATTTAAAAAGTGTACATATTATGCTATGTGTTAATCACGAATTGAGTATATGATAACTGGTTGGGGATCTGCCTTCACTGACACAGAACGGCTCAAAATAGCCCAAAAAAAGTAATTGAGACAATTCTGAAAGTCCCGGTAAGAACTCCGTCGGACGAAATATTTAAAAGTTTTTAATATAAACAAAACTTTACCAAAAAAATGTCTTATATAAACGTTTTTTCCAAATATATCTAAATACCCCACTGCCGAACATAAATACTCAACCGGAGCAATAAGTCAAAATATACTGGTTATTCCCAAATTTAATACATCTTTTGGACAGAGGAATATTGAATTTCATGCTGTGAAATTATATAATCCTTAGAAAATAGATCAAAAAAATTACAGACATATAAGTCAAAACATAGTTGAGAAAATTGAATGATTCTTAACTTGCAAACTATATAAAGTCAAATTAAGATAAATCGATATGTATTAAAAAAAATAGTGCAGGCCGCTTCAGAACAGGAAACCCTAGTAAGGAGGACTTTGAATATTGTGACTATACTTTTGTTATAATAATATGCATTATACTTACATACCGTCCTTATAATTATACTTTATAGTTAAAATTTATTACTAAAGTCACATACATGTACAATCATTAAATAGAAACTAATAAAAAAGTAAATAAAAAAATACATAATTTAATTGTTTCAGGCGTATACAGTACAGAGACCAAAAGCTAAGGTCAATAAATTAACTCCCAGGTCTATAATATGAAGATTAAATTGTTATAAGACTAGTTTGACTGCTGCATTCTATTCATATGTTGATGATATTATAGATTCTTAATATGTAGGTTGCATCTCAATAATTGAAAAACGGAAGAAAATAACAGACATTTGCAAAGAAAAAAACACAAGTGACTGAGAAAAGCAAGCAGTAAATTTATAAATTTAACAAAATTGGGAGAAGTTACATAATGCCAGAATATTGTGAAGTTGGTTACAACCTTGGTTGTTATAAAAAGTCATGATATTATTATTGACGGAAAAGATCCCTGAGGCGTCTGTGCGATAAAACAAATACATCAACTGATTCACGAATGAAGAAAACGGAAAAAAATACCATGCTGATGTTAGCGCAATGAACGAATTTGAGAAAGGGACGGTAAGTAGATGGGGGGAGAAATATACGTCAAAAGAACATATTGCCAGCAAGTGGATAGAATAAGAAGTCGGGGAATGACCCAGAAAGACATGGCACAAACAAGGACTTTTATGACTGTAATGACTGCTTTGATGGCAGCTAGAAGTACACTCACTAAAGTGCGCGGTTATAGTGATAGATTGCCTAACATTATTTGACTCCAACACAAAAACACGGAGCACAGGTGAGACGACGCACAGTGTTTCGTTTCATACAAACTAGATGCTAAAAACTCTAACACACCAATAAAGTACGTGTATCCAACCTGTGGAGTGTATTGAACTCTAATATAATGAAAAATTGTGTTAAATAATGTTTTACCCTCAAAAAAAACCGTGTGCTTACAGTTCTCTTCATTTGAGTTACAAGGGAAAAATCAGCTTCCAGATTATACCCACTGGTTTGATACATATCTTGTATCAAACTACGAAGTAATATAGAGTAATGCCACTTTCGGAAATAGTTACTGGGGACATATGAATGTTATACAGGTGTCTGCTTGTGGCGGTCCAGAGAAGCTCAGTCTATATTTTTACGGATTTAGCTTCAATCTATTTGAGATCATCCAGCAGATAATTGCTATTAGATACTCAGCTATGCGGGTTTATAAAATTACTGGTCATCAGCATAACAGTGGGATTGTAGAACAAATATTTCGATTATTTTAGCGACATCATTTGTGAAGAGGATAAAGAGTAGTGGGCCCAGAACGGACCCCTGGGATACTCCAGATGAAAGGGTTGCATAGTTTGATTGGTGTTGCCCCACCTTCACGACTTATAAATGATTCTGTAAGTACGATGTCAGCCAATTCTTAATGCTACAATTTAAACCAATGGATTATTCTAATCGTGTAATAAGTAAAAGTTGGTCATTTGTCATGGTATTTAAGTCTGAAAGAAGTGCTAGCTTACCCGGCTCGATTCCAAGAGCTATATCCGACAAATCCATAATTAACCAGTTTTCGTTGAGTGAAACCTTCTATATGCAGATTAATATTTAGTCAACAGTTTATTTGAATTTAAGTGACATACTATCCCTGAAGCAGAATTTTTTTCTAAGATTTTTTATATAAATGGAAGATTTGAAACGGGTCGGTAATTTGAAAGTTGTGTAATTAAATGATTTAATTCTGAAGTACCTATTCATTTGTCTGTTTGTACGTTGATAACACAGAATTCAAAAAAGTTTTGTTTATTTTTACGCCAACGGTAAACACGTATGCACCTGGGTGTCTCAAACAAGACGAATGGTTCAAACACGAATGCTGTTCAAATACTCCGATTCAAAACGTCACATTTATGGCCAAGTTCTTGGAGCAGTAACATGTGTTTTTTAAAGTGAGGAACACAGGTTTAGCGCTCAACGGAGATGACCAGATCAGTGTATGTGGCGGTTTCTTTAGTTTTATTTGTGCTTTCCGTGACAAGTGTTTCAGGAAGGGGATTTACGAGATGTGATCTGGCTCATGCGTTGCTTGAACAAGGATTTCCCATGGAGGACCTTAGAGATTGTGAGTAACCAAGCTATATTATGTGCAAGTTTCTAATCGATTGCAAATGTATTTTTCAAGCTGTGATGACAACGATCATGATCACTAATCAATGGCTGGAAAGCATAGAATACAGAAAATCAACAGGAGGTCAAATAATTTAGTAAATCTCCAATGGGGGGAGTAACAGTAGTAACATCATCCCACAAAAGATGCAAACATCTGATCTAGAGCAAGGCATTCAACAGATAAAATATTATTTTCCTCTTGCAGTTCAATAAGCTAAATAATCCACTTTTTTAGTAATTATTATAAATATTCGTTAATTAATAATGCTGCATAATTTTTCGTTTTCAACCTCTGCCATGGAAGATTCCAAGTAATACCAAACCCGTAAGAAGTCAGTTATTTAAAACAAAAACCCTAACATAGATTATATAACGACCGATAGTTAGACTTTAAAACCTTTTACCGTGGTACTTATGCAATATTTGTATAAGACTATGTAACAAACACATCCGAGCCGAGAGACGAAGTAATTTAATAATTAGACGAAAGATTCTGTGGCCGGTTAGTGGCTCCCCCCTTCAGTCCTCCATCATGTCACAAGCAACAATTCTTTATAAATAAAAATATAAAAAATTTCGTTTATGTCTTCAATCTTCCCAACAAGCCCTCTATTGATATACTTAGTGTAACCTTATGTGATCAGCTCAGGCATGGGGGCTCCATCGAATCGAGAGTAAAGTTAGTCTCTTAGATGTTGGGCGTACTGTACAGAGCCCGCAGATACTGCAGTTAGTACACAACTGCTGACCTTGTACATATTGTAAGTACGCCCCACTGTAGAATTTGGCAGCCACCTCTGGATCGGAAGCCGCAAAATAACTGAAAATAACCGTGAATCTGCAGAAACGGGCGGTTCGTTTGATAGATTCGCCTATCTAATAAACAGATTGCAATCCTTGGAGCACAGACGTCAGGTGGGAATGCTGTCCTTGTTTGTAACATTTTCACATGGTTCACATTTGTCACATGAGAACGGGTCGCTTCTACGACTCGTTCTTGTGTTCAACAGCTTGGGTGTGGAATGATCTGCTGGCCTCTGTGTTTCCTCCCTACTGCAACATGGGTCTCTTCAAGACAAAGGTACTCCCCTTCACATCCACTAAAAGACCCTTCACACAGAATTCACAAATATAATATAGGCCTTCAGGGAAATTACTTCCCCCGGGGCCGCCCGTGCGGAGTTAATGTAAAAAAAAACTAATCTTTCTTTGATTGGTGGGGGCTTAGAACCTCTTCCGCAATTTTGCTTTCCGGTTAAATACTCGTACAAGTTAACTAACTAACTAACTAACTAACCATCACGCCGTTTCTCCGCGGGGGTAGACAGAGAGGACGGGCCGCCAAATAACTCGATCTTGACATAGATTTCTTGCTTCATTCACATTCATACATCATTAATGCATTCTCTTCTGTTATTCCGACTTCTGACATGGCCCGACTTACGTATTCGATTAACTTGATCGTGCCATGTCTTCATTGGATGTCCCCGGCTTCTTCCATTCAAATTCGCGGCATATATTCTCTTTACACTCCTTTCTTGGTTCATTCGCTCTACATGCCCGAACCAATATAAAATATTTGTAATTTGTAATACTCATTATGAAACGTAACCCATTCTTATGATCAATTCTAATTATCAATATTTTTTAAATGAATTATTTAAGACCTAATAAAATAGCATTCTGGCAATCCATGACGTCAATAATCTTCATTTTTACCACATTGTTAATAATCTCAATGGTGATATTCTTATATAACGATTTTTATAAATGCTATTAGTAAACAAATTATTATTGAAGTGATCGAAAAAAATAAAATTAAAAATACACTGGCCTTTAGTGATAAGATTGACCATCATTAAACTGATTAAATCGAATTAACATTCTTTCATTTAAATTGATTAACCTATACATTTTTTATTTATTGAAATAATAGATAAAAACATTTAGTTACAGGAATAAAAAACACGCAATAACAAGAGAATTTTGTACTTCAGAAATTCGCAACCGAATAAAACACATTGTATATATACAAAGACTAAATTTTAATAAGCAAGTTTCATCGGAGCGTTATTAAACCATTAGGCGAAAATGTGAAATATTTACGAATGAATTAATTACGATAAAATATACTTTGTAATCACCACTTTATTAATATACACAGATATCTACATGTTTATAAAGCGATGATTTCTTCATCAAGAATATTTACACAAATATATGATTAAATATTTGCTGAATCCTTTTCGGGTTGCATCCCTGAATTTAGTCATCGGCTCATGAAGCTGAGTGATACGTAACTCAATCCTATCAATATTACTAAATAATATTATCTTTTTTTTAGTGCTCAATTTTCAACGTATTTTTTCCTCATACCACCAACCAGTACCTGTCAAACATATACACATATACATAATATTTTTAGGCTTAATTATAATCCTTCTTTCTAGATATATTATATTACCATAATATGTCAATACTAGCTTTTTTCCCTTCTGTTTTTGTATGAACTAAACTTGTCAATTTGACTGTCCTAAACGGGATATGTTCTCAGTTGGTAAATCAAAGCTTTCTTAAATGTTTTGTTAAATAATGTCTGTTTCAAATAAATAAATATTATTATTATATGTATATCATTCTTCATATGGAATGTATTTTTCCGACTTATATCGTTTGTCGATACTTGACATTATTATTTTACTATTCTATATATTCCTGATGAAGAAATCATCACTTTCGAAACATGTAGATGTCTGTATATAAAGTGGTGAGTACAAAGTATATATTTTTTAATTCATTTATTAATAATGACGCCACAAAGTGAATACAAATTGTTTGAACAAATTATATAAGATACTTATTTAATCATAGAAATAATAATACTGACACATCTCAGTGAAGCACGAAATAAAAAAAGATACAGAAAATAAAAAGTAACGGTCGCAACTGGGACTCGAACCCAGATCCCCTACTCTTACCGGGATTGGCGTTTCTATCTATTGAGCTAATGAGACCTAATTATTATCTGTTATTTTAAGGATCTCAATTTAAGAATTATTAAAATTATTTTTTTTCATTTCATTGGGGGCAACCCTGGCGTTTATTGGCATATACTTTTATGCGTTAACATGTACTTTACCCATCTCATTAGGTGTCTTTTTTGAGACGGGTAACAAGTTATATACATATTATCCTCAATTAATTCACATACCTATGTTACAACTATATTCGGATGGAACTTTGCAATCATACAAAAGGAAAGCAGCAAAAATATGGGAATTAGTTAAAGATAATATCAATAATTTTTAAATTGAAAAAACTATGGAAAATAATTTGGTATCAATAATTAAATTTGTCGTATACGTAAGTCCCGGTAAGACTAAAGGATTTGGGTTCGAATCTCAGTTGCGACAGTCTCCTTTTTATTTTGTGTTTTTTCTGGTTTATTTTTCATTAGGATTTGATAATATTATTTATTTCGATGATTAAACATAATGAGGTTTGTGTGATAAAACCGTGTATGATTGTGTGAAATATGATGAGATTCGTAAAGAATGCAGGGCAGACGTAAGTGTTATGAGTAATATTCAGAAAGGGACAATTAGACGCTTTGGGCATGTAGAGCTAATGAACGAAGAAAGGAGGGTAACGAGAATATATGACGGGAATGTGAATGGAAGAAGAATCCGGGGACGCCCGAGGAAAACATGGCACAATCAATGAATCAAATACTTGGGCCGGGCCATGTCAGAAGTCGGAATAATAGAAGGAAATGTATGAGACAATGTATGAATGTGAATGAAGCAAGAAGTGTATGGCGAGATCGTGTTGTTTGGCAATCCGTCCTCTCTGCTTACCCCTGCGGAGAAGCGGCATTTTGGTTAGTTAGGTAATTAGGTTTGTCAGCTTGTAATCCCAGTAAGGATATCATATTTTTTATTTGTTAAAAAAAATTAAACATTATTATTATTTTGTTTAATCGAAATTGAAAAATGATTTGCATTACAAATTTTTATTGCCGAATTTTGGATTATTAAGCATGTCCACAACACCTTTAATATGTTTTTATTTATTTTATGGGTATCGTGAACACAGTGCAACTTCTGATCAGTTGGTAGGTTCCTGCGTATTACAAATAAAGGGTAGAAAAAAATTAAGAAACATTATAAAACGGAATATATTTACACTTTGAAAATAGCTTTGAAACAGCTGTCACAACAATAAAAAAACTAAAACATTTGCAGAACTTAATAATAAAATTATTAAATTAGATTTATTCATAAAAGGGAATTTAAGTCTTTGCTTTTTTATTATATATAATATAAAACAGGTTTAACAACAATAGAAATACAAAAAATTCAACGAACAAACTCCACTCAAACAAAAATCTATGTTTAGATCCGCCTTCATAGTGTGAAAAACAGTGCGGCCGGAGAATGCATTTCAAGATGGTAGATAAAATTACAGCACTTTCACAAATATAAGTATAATCACAGTAACTTCAACGTAGGAACTATGCTTTTATTTATAAGAATGGAGATACTGCGTTTTTACTTACCAACAGCGACGAAATTACAATAATATTTTTAAAAAATCTTATATATTATACTAAATAAGAGAATTATCAAATTATGTCTTATGTAAAACATACAAAATTCGATACTTAATAACTTCCCATATTCAACTAATTTTTCCTAAATTTGGTAATTACAATGTTTTTATTTTCAACGGCAGTATAGATTTTGTATTTTGTTTAATAATAAAGCCAAAATATATTATTATTTATTACCTACGTACTTGCAATGAACACCGAGATTACATGATTATCAGGTGGATAAGTTTATCAGATGTTGACGTGAAGGGTAAATATGTATGATTTCATATGTAAGTAAAAAAAAAACACAGGTGGATTCATATTTTATCTAAAATCTGTTTTGAAGTGATGGATCCTTATTATTTGTACCTATTTTTATACTCTTTAATCGAAATAATTGATTTGATAATGCCCGTTGTTATGGCTTATTTTTATCTCTTATTTATGCGTATGTATTCATATGCATTTATTTACTATTTTCACAACTATACTATATATATTTGAGATCCTGGAGACTTCGGGTACTCTCCCTGGTTATATTCGCTCACATTTAATATATCTTTCCTGGATTTGCTACCAATAAATGTTATTCAAAATAGAGCCCTACGAAATATCTCTAGTTTGCCATGGGATACACATGTTAAAGACAAAAACTCCCAAATACTTCCGTTTAACACCATTCTCACCTGTGAAATTACAAATTCTTGTATATAATACAACACTCGGGACACACTGACGGCCTCCATGGTCGAGGGGTAAGGCTCTCGACTACGAATCCGAAGGTCGCGGGTTCAAATCCCGGCGTGCGCAAGTAAATTTTATTTAATTAATTTGTGTTGTTTCACAATTAATTATTTAAAAATAATATATAGTATATTTGCGCACGTTCCAGAGTGGAAGATACTCTCAGTATCGCCCTGGTGAAAGACCACCATTCAGAATTGAAACGTTGCTTGAAATGGCTTTTAGCCGTGTTTGGTGACCAGATCTGAATAGCCAGGTATTTATCACCTTCCTCTTCCCCTTCTCCTTCCCCTCCCCAATACCTTCAGCCTCACAACATTCCCCAATTGGGAATGCCATAGTCTCACTAGCTCCAGACGGTTGGGAGCAGTTGGGACTCTTGTGCGGTATTCATGTAAAAAAAAAAAAACACTAACACCATATTCAATTACAATCACGACGCACACCAACACAACACATAAAACCACAACAAACTACATATACAAAAAAAACACTCGACAAAATATGGACTAAAATCTTTAGAATAAATAGCTTAGACGCAATACAATAAATTACTCAACGATATTAAAAATGTAAGCTAATGTGAAAGAAAGCTCTCAAAGTAAGATGCTTAAACTCTATAATTTGAAAGAATACCTTAAGGATTAAAGCTGTGATGTGTCTCTGTAATAAGTGTAACTTTATAATGTACCAGTGATGTGTTTCTTTTTAATTACTGTCTGTACACTAATGTACCAGTGATTTGTCTTTATTACAAATGCAAATTATGTGTTGTAATTGTTGTTAATATACTGTGAATGTTAATTTTGTATTTTAAATATTAAGTTTGTTTGTTTTTAAAAACTGTACTGCAGGTTCTGCGTGTGATCCCACAATGAGTTTCTTAACTCTTGGGAATACAATGCATAATGTATTGAATACTTTATATACTGGCTATTAATAACCTCAATGACAGAAGGAAAACTTTTTTGCTGATAGCAACATATAACCTGCTGAACGGCCATAGCTGGATTCCGGATATAATTTCTTTTGTTGTTCCGATATCCAGAACCAGAACCTATTGTCGATAATGCCGCTCGGAAAAATGATTCATCCATTAAATAACTTATTCCCCGATAGTGATATTATTAATTGATAATGAAATATTTTTATTGATAATGTTACTTGACTATATATATTTTATACGTTTATTTTTTTATTTTTTATTAATTGTTTCCTAATATGTTACATTTATTATTTACAATTTCATTGTTAACTTCACTAGGATTAAGCCTGTATCGAGGTTTACAATTTTATAAAAAGACTAGCTAATGTGGCCTTGCTCGGGATTTTTATTTTTTTTTAGAATATAGTTATGAGATTGTGAATTCTTGCTTGTCGTTTGGGTGCCATAATTGATTTGACAGCAAAAGTAATGCCATGTGACGACTATTATTATCTCTAAACAAAGAAACAAAAAAGATTCATTTGAAAAATTTATTTCATTCCAAACATTTATTTTTTGAATACATATCTAAATGAAAAAAGTTTTAATTAGGTATCTACCTCTGATTTCCATTTTGAAAATATTCCACCCAAATAAACCTTCCTTTGAATATGTAAACTGTGGCTAATCAGAGTGGTATATCTATGGGCTAGCCTTAATACAACATAGCGGGTTCAATGTTTTTCACATTACATTTTAGAACGTTATAGCAACAGTTTTACATATTAGATTTCATTTTCAGCGAAATTTTTGAAAAAATCGAGGAAAGAGAGAAAAACATTCATTTTATAAATAGAGAAGAAGATAACACATTGTTATACGAAAATTAAAGATTTATAAATAGATGAGAAAATATTAGTATAAATTATTTGAATTTGATTATTATTCACAAAGTAGGTAAAAAACATTGGTTTCGTTTTCATTATATTTCGCAATAACAATACGTGTTTACAATATACTAACTTGTACGGGAGAGACGAAAATACCCGAACACATCCGTTATCTTCAGCTGACCTAGAAATACTTAACCAGATGATGCAGGAACAAACGTATACGAATGATTGGTGGGTTTCTGGTATAGTTTTTTGGTACCTGAACGTACGGGATACGGCTTGTTGCGTTTGGGCGATAATATAGCGGCCGTATCGCGTACGTTCGTGTGGTTAGGGCGGTCAATATTTGAATTTCGATAGATCGTTATTATTACGAAAATGTTTCATACAAATGGTTCCTAAAGCGGTTCTAAGGTATAAGAAATCATTATAATGGAGTAAACAATGTAGGGTGACTCTGCATTAATGTGGAATCTTATAATATAAGGCATATACTCGTATATTCTAATATGCGATCAATTTACAAACAACGAAGATGAAAAAAAATGTTGGAAAACCTCGGCCAACAAAAACAGTTTAACATTTTTTTTTAAAATAAACAAGGAAATACACAATTTAATATATATAGGAAAGAGTTCAAAAAAATTTAATATTAGAGATACGGAACACCTGAGGTGTTTAAGTGATAATAATTATTCTTAATTTTCCAATCACATTTTGGAAACCAATCGTTCTTTTGATGTATATAAAGTTTTAAAAAATTTCCATACAAAATACAAGCGGATTACAATTAGACATATTTGAAATTAGAAAAAGTGTTAATAGTGAATTAAGTATAATCAATTATTGATTAATTATTACCTATTTCACTCAATTTTTTTATGCTTATAATTTGTCTATTCTTACATTATTGTTTTCAATGTTTATTATTTGTATATAGGTGACACTATTATTTTTTAGTATTCTTTATATTCCATGTATGTATGTATTAGTTTATATATTAAGAAAGTGGTGATTACAAAGTAATTTGTAATTCGTTCGGCAGCGCGGCCTGTTTCACGCAAAACTTAATTTTGGATTTGAGGCCAAAATACTTACCTAAAGCTAATGGTTTTTTTTTTCATCAGAAAGTATAGTAAATATCTAGTACGGATTAGAAGTAATTAATTTATTTTTGTTTCACGTTATGAAATATAGGCCATTAGAGGCACCTTTAACAATTATTTGTGGCTAACGGTGATTAAAAAAAAGTTTTACCCCGTCTGCTTTAAAAATATAATGAAATGTAAAATACCCATTTTTTTTAAATATTAAAATTGATTTTTTTTTCACGAGAATATTCTTTATAATTTAAAATAAAAATAAATAAAATACTTATCATCCGTTCTAGATATTTACTAAATCTTTAATTTAAAAAAGTATATATAATTCATTTTGGCCTAAATTCCAAAATGAAGTTATGTATGAAACAGGTACCGCAGCCGTTCCTCTCAAGCGTTTTTACTTTCCTAGGCGATAACGTAAAATAAAGAGTTGTTTAAATGTTACATAATATGTAAATATGTCTGGGTTTCTTAAATGTGTTATTTATTGGCTAAAGAAAATTGATTAAATAAAACTGAACATTTCTGAAAAATCCTATTGTTTGAGTTTGACTGACAATCAAGCCATTTCCCCATAGGAGTAGGCGGACAGGATAGAAATTCACACAACTCTGTCCTGGTTTGATGCATAAATCAAAATCACCTCACATATTTTTGCTTTTTCATCTCCTGACATGACTGCAGTCGGTATTTGTTTCACTGCATCGTGCCATGTCTGCCGAGGATATCTCCGACTCCATCTTCCATCTAGTGGGCACCCATTTATTCTCTTGACACAATTTTCTGCCTTCTCCTCGATCTCTTCATTTGTTATTCCATAATACACGGTTTTTGCACAGGTACAGATAGAATGTGTGTTGAATTCAGCTTACATTTTTCCTTTCTGTTTCTTTTTGTCGCACATTGGTGCTAGTTTAGGAACTCAATTGCTGACGCCAGAGCATCGCAATGGCAACCACCAAATCCGGCATATCTTTAATCTGTTTTTCCTTGATTATAAACATTATAAATCGATGTCAATAATTTAGCGTCATTTTGATTTTCAGGGATTTGCATGATAGAAGTTGAGAGCGAGAGACTGACCACCAGAAAGGAGGGCCCGAAGAAGAACGGCTCGTTTAACTGGGGACTGTTCCAGATCAACGACATGGACTGGTGCAGGAAGAGTGTGCCCGGGGGAGATTGCAAAATGAGATGCAGTGGTAAGTGGATCTTGTGTTTTCTTTTTGCGGTTAGTCATAAATTACAAAATAATAGGACGGTCGATTATCGTCTCCCAAAAACCTAATGTAAACCATACACCAAAAATGTATAAAATCTTTCTGGAATAAAAAATCTTTTTTTGCTGAAAAAAAAGAAGAACCTAACAATTGTAAATTTTTGGATTCGGCGAATTTTGGAAAATCATTAAGTTAATCAGTTTATATTGAAAACATGCAGGATTTGGCACAACCGTCCCTTTGTTAATGTAGATAACGTATTTGGACAATATATATATTTGATTTTATGCATATATTTAGTAAGTATATTAGACTATTTTTTTAAATTTAAAGTAAATCATTTTTAATAATGTTAATGTACGAGAGGTGTAAGACCTGGACAAGAAAGATAGTGCTAATATTTAGGCACCGGCACACAGGGACGCACGACTGTTGTGATTTGCGAATCCCCTTGAGAAAGGCCTTTGGTAGTTTCCCAATAGATTTGTTGTCGCTCCGAACGACTAGAAGACTGTTCTTGTCTGGTAACGGCAGGTGGAGGTATCTAAGCGAGGATATGTTTTCCATTCTACGGTTGAAGTGAAAAGAAGCATATACCGCTGTGAGTACGTTTTTTATAAGGCGCACGGTGCGTCCGAACATTATGTGCACTTGCTGTAAAATCTCGGCTCAGTATTTGCATTTGTGGTCCAATGCTGACTTGCTATTGTATTTGTGGTGCAATATAGGCTCTTGGCTCGGTGTTGTGAAATACCATCTCACAAATAATTTATATTTGGTAATATGTTTTATCCGTTTAAATTAATTTAACTCTGTAGACTCTTTCAATAGAGTTATTATTTAAACTGCAAGTGACTTGGAACGCAGAAATAGCTGTCATAAAATAACCAACTGAAATACTTGCATAACTTAATAGTATTATAATTAAATTTGATTTGCTTTAAAAACGTTATTTTTATTTTTATTGAGTTCTAAGAAATAAGCACAATAATGTTGAATCATTTTATTAAGGTATCCTGAATTCTAAATAAGATTCTTAACGCAATAACGTGTAGGTATCTATGAGAATATCTGCAAAAAAATATTTTTCCCTAAAAATCAAGCAGTGCTATCAAAATGTACGTCGGATAGCTATTTTATGACCAGCTATATTTTAAATTCTGCAAAATCTAGGTATTTTTATAATATTGACACTCGGCTACCTTTTTATTTCAGATTTTTTGGAAGACGACATCACGAAAGCCGCCACCTGCGCAAGGACAATTCACCACTACTTCGGCTTTAGCTTATGGGATAAATACCAAGAAAAATGCCAATATTTCTTACCTGAACTGCACAACTGCGGATCTAAGTTCAATAGACTATAAAAATTAAATACAGAACACCACAAAGTGGGTATTACTAAAGAACTAATTTTAAATAAGTTTTAAATATTTCTAAATAAGTGACTGATTTTCAAAAAAAATGGCTATAGATATATTTATCACTTATGTTACTACATATCAGAAATGAATATTTATGTAAATTTTATTTAGTTTATATTATAAAGAGAAATTTTATATACGTTTAATAAAATATTATTTGGACCTACTGGTAATTTACTTTAATTGAGCAAATTCTTCGGAAAGTTGTCATTGGTAATTTTTTTTTATAAATGATTGAAATTGAAAGCATCTTTTATTGAAAAGTAATTCGGCACTTTTTAATTTCCTGTTAACCCCACACAAAAATATAAAGTCAGTTTTCATAAATGAAAGAATTTATAATGTTTCACTTTTTAAAACCCGCCAAAACGCTATGGCCGGTTGGTTTTGAGGTTAGAATTTTAAATGTCAAAATAAGGATGAGTTTAACCACATATAAATTTAAATTATATTCATAGAAAACCATAACTAAACGTAAGTTATAACATTATTTTTACCTGTTTAGAAATTTCAAATCGAAGAATAATATTAATATTTAACATTAACATTTTCATAATGGTTAGAATAAATATTCTTATTTCTTTCATTAATAAGAGTTTTTTTTAATATTGAACATTTATAGAACCTAAAATCACCCAAATTAAGTTAGAATTTCGTCAAAACTAAAAAAAATAATTTTTAAAATACAAAACAAATTGACAAATAAAAATTTCCATAGAAATCCAAGACAAGATTACTCGCGGCCGAGAACCGTGACGTCAGATGTTCCGAATGCAAAGGAAACAATATAAGAGGGTGTTTTTACGAGATGATTTTTTATTCACTTTAAATAACGATTTATAAATTCTACGTGTAATTCATATGTAATAAAATTTATATATTCAGAATCAGCGTTTGATGATCTATGTGGTTTAATATTTTCACTGGAGTTCCTTATTGCTAACTAACTAACTAACTAACCATCACGCCGTTTCTCTGCAGGGGTAGGCAGAAAGGACGGACCGCCAAACAACTCGATTTGGGTATACACTTCTTGCTTCATTCACATTCATACATCGTCTCATACATTCTCTTCTATTATTCCGACTTCTGACATAGCCCGACTCAAGTATTTGATTCACTTGATCGTGCCATCTCTTCCTCGGACGTCCCCGGCTTCTTATTCCATTCATATTCACGATATATATTCTTATTACAATCTTTTCTTCGTTCATTCGCTCTACATCCCCAAACTATCAAAGCGTCCTTTTCTTAATCTTACTCATTACACTTACATCAGCCTTGCATTCTTTACGAATCTCAATATTTTTCAAACGATTATACATGATTTTACCACACATTCTCCTCAGAGTTCTCATTTCTTCAGCATTCAGTTTACTTTCATCCTTCCTCTGCCATGTCCATGCCTCACTGCCATACATCAGGGTTGGTATCAGCACTCCATTGTGGAGTGCTAGCTTCGCTTCTTTGGACAACTTTGTGTTAGCGCCAACCGCGTTCAGTCCCCAATTAATGGAGTTTCCTGCATTCACCCTTCTTTCAATATCCTTATTGCAATATTCCAATTCTGAATGGTGTAGTTCTCACAAAGGCAATACTTGGGGAAATTATGCTTTGGAGTGTTTCTTTTCGATCGATATCCTGACGATCGAACTCTGGCGTTAAGATTATTAAATGAGGTGTATTTTTTTCAAAGAGCTAAAAAAATATAAATAATAAAAGAAAAAATATTTTATTTATTCAGCTGGAATTCAATAAATATTGGAATGTATAAAACTTTTCACAAATGGTTTAATGTATATTCTTTATCCATAAATAGCGAGTCTCATTTGCAAAAGTGACAAAACAAATCAATAAATTTTAAACAAATCGCTAAAGAATTGTGTCTCTGGATTACGTATTCGAACCGATTAAACATGTATTTAATATTACAAAATTAAATTGCTCAATATTTGAAAAATAACACATTCCACATGTTCCAGAGTGGAAGACATTCTCTTTATTGCCCTGGTGAAATACGACCATTCAGAATTGAAACGTTACTTGAAATGGCTTTAGCAGTGTTTGTTGACCAGATATGGACAAGTGTATATAAAAAAGCTAATGCAGGTATCAAAATGGTTAAAAATTAATTGTACAATAACCTACTGACACTAAATACTGACAAAATAAAGTACATGCCATTTATCATAGATCCCAGACAACAACCGAGACTCGGTAAAAACTTAAGAATATACGACTGCACATTTAGAAACAACTGCCTATGTAACCAACAAACCAGGTTTATTTTTATTTTTATATGAATATCGCAGAAGAGTCTCAACTGCTCCCAACCGTCTGGAACCAGTGAGACTATGGCATTCCCAATTGGGGAATGTTGTGAGGCTGAAGGTATTGGGGATGGGAAGGAGAAGGGGAAGAGGGAGGTGGGGAAATACCTGGCTTTTCAGATCTGGTAACCAAACATGGCTAAAAGCCATTTTAAGCAACGTTTCAATTCTGAATGGTGGTCTTTCACCAAGGCGATACTGAGAGTACCTTACACTCGTCTCCGGTAATCAAACATTACCAAATACATATTTGATTACCGTAAGAGGGAAACATCCTTGTGATGTTGATGTGATGTTGATGTCTCCCTCTTACACATAATTTTTTTCTATTATTGTCTTCCTCTAATATTTTGTTTTGTCTCCCTTATGTAATATATCTATTTCATTATATTGTATTTTGTACCTATATACGAGTATAACCGATAAATCTGTATTAGAATTTAGTTATTATGTTTACCCTGATGCAGCTTGAGTTAAGCGAAACCGGTTGGTGAAAATAAAATATATTCGTGATTTATAACAACAACGTGTTTCATTTACTTAATACAAAGTGATTGCTTCTTACGAAGATAGAAAAATGTCAAACTTTCACAATTTATGACGACCTGAAAATAATTACATCGTAAGTTGAAATTTTAGACAAAAAGTTGTACACATTCTATGGCGCCAGAATTCACTGGCCGAGGGTTTATAGTTGAAAAATCAAACAAATTTTTCGTTTTATGATTAAGTTTCTTCACCACGAATCTCCCATATATTTCTTAAATGATTTTTTTAATAGTACTAGCTGAAGTGTAGCCGGCCTCCTCGGGATAATTTATTTTGTTTGAAATACAGTCGTGAATTCTTGTTTATCGTTTGCGTGCCATAATTGATTTGACAAAGAAACATTCATTCCAAAGATTTATTTTTTTTCAAAATCTATCTATATAATAAAGTTCTTAAGTAGGTACCTACTTGTTTTTTCCATTTTGAAAATATTCTACCCAAACAAACCATCTCCTTTTGAATATGTAATCTGTGGCTAACCTCAATACAACAAGGCCGGTTCAATGTTTTTCATACTAATAACAAAACGTTATGGCAACAGTTTTACATATTGAATTTCAATTCAAACTAATCTTTAAACCTTACCGATACTAATAAGAATAAACTGTACTATTTTCAGCGAAACCGGTCTAGTAATTTTGGAGAAAATCGAGGACAGACAGACAGGCACACATTTAATTTTATATATATAATATTATTATTATATATAGTAAAACAGTATTTTGAAGCAAAAAGAACGGACCAAGTAGACTGGTCGTACTGAGAGCGACCGCAGCCGGAGAGAGAAAAATGAATTTTCCGGGTGATTTGCCAATGCTGGCGATTGCATATCCGGTTCCGAAGCAACAATGGCCCGTTTGGCGGGAAACCGAAAACACTGAAAATATTTTTCAAATTCCTCTCCGTGGTGTAAACACAGCACAGTATTGTATACTGTATACCTGGAAATGTACAGGGTAATACGGGTACATTGTACGGGTTATCGAGTGAATTCTCATTTTGGTGGTTGGCACTTCACGTTATTAGTTGCTGCATTTTAGGAAAGTAGGTTTTTCCTCAAGCGTGTACATAGTATGAAAAACGTTAAACCCGCCATGTTGTATTCAGGTAAGCCTATAGATATACCACTTAGGTTAGCCACAGATTACATATTCAAAAGAAGAATGTTTGTTTTGGTGATATATATCCAAAATGGAAAGCCCAAGTATCAATTATAGATATTTTTTTTATTTTGAAACTACAAAATGTCATAACTGCGGCAACACCGAGCTACATACTCATACTTCGTCTTTAAATGTGTTCTTCACATTCAAATGTAAACCTAATGATCTTTTTTTCATCAAAAAGTAAAGTAAATATGTAGTACGGATTAGAAGTAATTTATTTATTTTTGTTTTACATCATGAAATATAGGCCATTAAAGGAATTGATTTTTCGCGATTTTAGAGGCACCTTTAACAATTATTTGGGGGCTAACGGTGATGTAAAAAAAAGTTTTGCCTCGTCTACTTTGTAAATATAATAATAATGTTTTTATTTCAGCAGAACAAAGCGGTGAGCGCAATACTCTGTCTGCAATATAAAAAGAATACATTAAAAAAGTAATAAAAAAATTCAAACTGTAGAAATAGAATATAAAAAATAAATAAAAATAGGATTAAAATAACAGATTTAGGACTTATGCTACAGTGGCCTGAGGGAAATTCTCCATCTACAATGTAGGGGCGCGCCCTGCCACTGGGCCACAGCCTGGACAAGTGTGTTTTTCGATCTCCGGTAGCGCTGACTCGTCCCGGCTATTCTGTGGCGCATCAAAGCAGCGAACTCATGCACCCTTCCCTCTGCTAACATCTGCGAGGCGCTGCATCTCCAAGGGAGACCGAATAGCGCCCTGTAAGCGTGGTTATATTGCACTCGGAGTGTGTCCATGACTCCTTGTGTATATTTTGTCCATAGTTCGATAGTGTAAAAGCTCATGCAGTATGTCTGGAATAGTTGCCTTTTTTTACCGAGGACTGCACCTATTAAATCGCCTGGCAAGCATGTTGGCACGTAAGCTCGCTCACAAAATAAAATGCCAAAAAACGCTAATGAAATAAAATATTAAAAGAAACATTATGGTGAACTTTAAATTAAATTAATAACGACCAAATTACGATGGAACACAAATTTGCAGTACATCGAGTCGAAAAAATGTTTTTTTTGTAAATGTTTTATTTTCATATTTTTATTTACGTAGTCATTTTTACATAGCAAATATGATTTTATTTTTAAATACCGAAAACCCGCAAAAAAATTTCTTACTTCATAATTTAAAAAAAAAAAATACTTCTCGTATTATTTACAAAACCTTTAATTAAAAAAATATATCATTCAGTTTGGGTTGGTATTTTGGCCTCAAATTCAAAATAAATTATTTATTAAATAGACAGTCCGGCCGTTCCACCCAACGAAACAACGCAAAATAACTGTTTTAATTTATATTTTTGATTTGTGAATTTGATTTCGTTTTTTATAATAAATCTAACATCTAATACATATTTATTTCGATACATACATTTTGGAAATACGAAAAAATTACTTTTCCTGTAATTATCTTCCTTGAAAAGAATTAAATAATGAAATAGATTCAACGTATAATTGTCTTAGAGTATAATGTACAATCATCTCTTTTTGGAAAGTATCTACCGCTATTTTTTTTTAACACCGTTTGGTTAAAGTAAATTATAATAATTTTTCTATGAGTATGAAAAAAATTATACATTTTAAACGATAGCAGCGCCCTCATTATTTGTCTGCTATTAAATATCAGACTGTATGTAACTCACTATTTTCCTAAATACACATAAAAATAAGTGTTGATGTGTCTGTTGGTCCTCGATTTTCTCAAAAATTGCTAGACCGATTTTGCTGAAAATGGCACAGTTTGTTTTCATTAGTTCCGGGAAGATTTAGAAACTAGTTTGAATTAAATTAAATATGTAAAACTGTTGCTATAACGTTTTAAAATTATTGTGAAAAATGTTGAACCCGCCATGTTGTATTGAGATTAGCCCATAGATATACCAGTCTGGTTAGCCACAGATTGTATAAACAAAAGGAGAAGGTTTGTTTGGGTGGAAAATTTTTCAAAATGGAAACCCCAAGTAGGCAGTACTTAAGAACTGCATTATTTAGATACATTTTGAAAAAAATAAATGTTTCTAATTATGTAAAATACATGATTTCTTCTTTTCATTGTTTAAAGATTGTAATAGTAATCATAAGGCATTACTTCCGCTGTCAAATCAATTATGGCACCCAAACGACAAGCAAGAATTCACAACTTCATCACTTTATTAAAAAAAAATCTCGTGCTAGGCCGGGTACACATCAGTTAGTTGCTATAAAATATATTGAATTCTAATTAAATCATTTTTTAAATTTTATTTCCATTAAAGCAAATACTTATTTTACTTGCAATCATCAAAGTCAACTATTTTCGTCAATTTGGTTGCTTATACTCGTATATAGACTATTTCAATATTTTCATTTTAGGATACCGGGCTACTAGGATACTAGGCTACCTAATACCATTCTGCAGGTACTACTAACCAATTTAACTGCACCATCATATCATTTTAATAAATGCTCTGCTTAGTCGGGCAGTGCGCCTATTTATGTTAATTAAGATGGTTCCCTTCAATAGTAGGCAAAAGCACAAAGAGTCAAGAACAGATTAGTTGCTACTCCATCTATTCTATAATCTATTTCATACAATCCAAAAAAATATTCATAAGAATAGGCGTATCTATGCAATAGAATGCCCGATAGAATAGATTCCCAATGCTAAATCGACTCCAACTTTCGTTCTATTCAATTTAAAGTAGATCCGTGTGAACGGCAGTTGCTATGCGAATGCGCCGCCCACTGGGCACAGTAAAATAATGTATTTGGTTGTCCAATAAAAAAAAAAAAATTCTTTCTAAGTGTTACTGCGTAACTTCAAGGTACGCACACAGAGCTAGTGTGAACGCGTTACAATAAAGAATTCCAGTTCATTTTTTTTTTAAATATTTTTTATCAATAATTCCGTTCAAACTTAAATAGCACCACATGTCTTTTTTTTCTAAAATTAGTTTTCAAAGTTCCAGTATTTCAAAGCCCGCCAAAACGAGACAAATCTATGTCCGGTCAGTTTTGATCAGATTTGAGGTTAGAATGTCAAATGTCAAAACAGGGATGAGTTTTACCCTACATAATTTTATATTCTATTCATGGTAAACCATAAGTAAACATAAGTAAGAAAATTATTTTCCCTTTTAGAAACGTTAACTCAAAGAAAAATAATAGTATTGAGCATTAACCTTGTATGTAAAGTTTTAAATAACAAGCTCCCGTTAGACAACTATAAAAAAGTAGTTTATCGGGACTTTTTGCATTGCATTATTTCTCTTGTGTAATTAAATAATTATAAATATCTGTATTGAAAATTGGTTTGCTTATGAATACTCTAATTTCTTCAATTAATAATAGTTTTTTTATTGAACAATTATCGTGCTTAAAGTCACCGAAATTAAGTTTAAATTTCGCAAAAAAATAAAAAAATGCATATTTAAAATACAAAACAAAATCGAACAATAAAAATTCCCATACTAATCCAAAAACGGAATGAACACGTGACGTCAAATGTTCCAAATGCAATGGTACCAACATAACAAAGTGTTTAGATGAGGTGACTTTTTATTCACTTTCAAATAACGATTTATAAATTCTCCATATATTTTTATATAATAAAAGTTGTTTTTTTTTTATTTCGGAAAACGCGAAACTATTTAATTTTACAAAATATGTGATATAAACGAGTATGATCTGAAAACCAATATAGTTGATGATATGGTAAGACAATTAGATATCCGTGGTAGTGTTTTGTGCCTGAATACAAAAGTGGACCATCATATTTGCCACTTTGAGTTCTGCTTTATCTGTTAGCTTTATCATCCGATAGCTCTCACTCCCTGCACCAGCATCCCTCCCACTATCTCCCACCTATTTCCCCCCACTCCCCCCCCAATTCCGCCGTCTTGCAAATGACTAACTGCCAGCCACTATTACTATTAGCCGCAGCTGAATTCAGATTAGAAGCGACAAGAATATAGACCAGCTCTCTGCCACTTAGATTATGACTAGTCGTTCCGATAATGCCACTCATAGACCCCTTGATGTTCTGTTATAAATCCTTACCTGTTCTGTTGCGATAGAAACTACCGCTGGCATTATAGGTATCATAACTGTGAGATGACTTCATAATTTAAAAAAAAATCACATCAATCTCGCTTCCTTCAAAAACTTTTTTTTTTCCATATATGTGTTTTTTCTATATTTTCATATGAGGCGGTAACTTGGTGTTATAATTTTAAAAAAAAATTGTTTACATCACTTTTTATTCATTATACTCGTATGCTTTTGCCAACCGGGTTTCGCTACTACCGTAACTAATTTACTACAATCAAATCAAAATCGTCTTTGTAGACTTGATGTCCGAGAGACAGCTAGTTCAAATTTTACAAATTTTTAGTATTTTGCCACTTTTAGCTATTCTTTTTTCCCCGAAAACCTATTTTTTCGGCAGAAACAATTGTACATATTTTTAACGTAAACTGAATTTATTACAATTTGATGTAAAAGTCGTCTTAGTAGACTTAATTGTGTCGAAGATACAGCTGTTCAAAATTAAACAAATTTGTCATATATTGTCATTGACGTAATTTGAAAAACTATCCTGTTTAAAAAAGTATAGAGTGGCCTTTGCCTTAAAAGTTGTCAATTTTTTTTTAAATTATAAAAAAAACTAAAAAAAATGGTTTTCACGAATGAAACAAACATCCAGTACACTCGGTTCAACATCGTCAATATCGCGATCCGTTTTTTAATATTTCTCTTTAAAATATACAAAAATTTCCATAAGTAGTTAAAATATTTGACAGTGGTTAACGTAAAACTTACCGACAGAGGGTGAGGGGAATAGGAGAAGTGAAAAATGAAGGGCCATGGGGCTAGCTAAAAATAGATTAGATCAAAATGATATAAATGGATTAGAACAAAAGGCTTAAAATAGATTCGAATCTAATTGATCGCACTAATTCGTACCTACGAGTGCGAGCGAGCATGCACATTGCATATATCCCCATACGCAGCAGTTAGAAGAGGGCTGAGTAATATTAATTATTTACATTGTAAGGACAGAACTATCTATCGTTTAAATAGTAAAATCACTTGGATTTAATTTTATTGCTGTCATTTCAACGAAATGAAATATTTTTTGCGAGAACTATTGCGTTATATTGACTTGTTTCACTGAAAACCAGTTGTATCTTACCAAATATTAATTATATCAACGTGGGAGTGATGTCATTCGATTAAACACTGATGGAACCTTAGAAAATGATTCTTTACTGGGCATAATTGTGAAAAGCGTATTTTTCAAAAAAAATTCTTCCAAAAATTTGGGGGACTTTGGATTTAATTTTTCCTATTTTTAAATAATTATTTAATATAAGTTACTGTTTTATTCCGTATCCGTTTATCTTGTCTATTTTATTCCAAAGAAAACTAATATTTTACTTACCTGCAATTTTTATTCGATCTCATTTAGTAGAGGCATTACAAACGCCGTGTTACTGGCGGAGCATCGACCGGCAAAGAGTTCTGACATCCAATTCAAAGCTTCCAATAAAACGTAGAAAACGTTGACCTGTTTCCGTGGTCAATTTGTATGCAACAAGCTTAACACCCTAAGCCGGCCAAAGCTAGCCAGTGCGCTATGTGCAACTACAACCTCCAACCGACTTACCCTCTTCGTCTAGGACACACACTTTATTTATTTATTTATTTTTTATTATTTAAAAAAAAAAAAAAATTATTGTTTTTAATTTATTTATCTTTTAAATTTATTTTTTCAATTCAGAAAACGTTTTACGGTAAGAACACTTACACCACACTCCACACATTCAATACTTCACTATTAGTATTTTTTTTCAATTTACAGTAAATCAAATAAAATAATATTATTATTAAGTTCTGAATAGCTTTTGTGTTTTTTTTAATCGTTAGAGGTGTTTTGGGGTTCGAAGTCATTGTCAAACTGTGGTTAGGTCAGATTGGGATGACTTAATTATATGATTTTATTTAGACCCTGTTTACCCTGGTTTTAATGATTGCGGTTTTTATTTATTTTTATAATGACGTGAATCCTATTACGGGGAACGGCTGCACTACCTGTTTCATACATAACTTAATTAAGGATTTGAGGCCAAAATACACATCCAAACTAAATGATATATTTTTAAATTGAAGTTTTAGTTAATATCTAGTATGTATGTGAGGTATTACATAAATTTTTTGTTTTACGTTATGAAATATAGGCCATTAAAGGAATTGATTTTTCGGGATCTTAGAGGTATCTCCATACAAAAATTTGAAATTAAAAAAAAAATCATTTTCAGCTTCAGCAACATCAATAACGTCGTATTTTTCAATCTTAGCACTCCAACTAACTAACTAACTAACTAACTAACCATCACGCCGTTTCCCCGCAGGGGTAGGCAGAGAGGACGGACCGCCAAACAACTCGATCTTGGCATACACTTCTTGCTTCATTGACTTTCATACAACGTCTCATACATTCTCTTCTGTTATTCCGACTTCTGACATGGCCCGACTCAAGTATTTGATTCACTTGATCGTGCCACGTTTTCCTTGGACGTCCCCGGCTTCTTCTTCCATTCACATTCGCGTCATATATTCTCCTTACACTCCTTTCTTCATTCATTCGCTCTACATACCCAAACCATTTAAGCGTCCCTTTCTTAATCTTGCTCACTACGCTTACATCAGCCTTTACTAATATTAATATTTTAGTAATATTAGCACTCTAGCTCACTCAAAAGTCACGAACCGCCACTTTAGCCCTTAACAAAATATTATTTCCAACTTATTGAATAAAAGGATCGATACATTTTAATGTAACAAGTTTTTTTTACCGAACTATTGAAAATTATAGAAAACAGATAACAGAGCAGAATAAAATGGTCTTTTGTTCATCTATTGCCAGATAACTGTATATTTCAAAACCACATTAGTCATTGTGAAAATAACGTTGCGATATAAAAATAGTCATGTCGACCTAAAAATTCTAGGTGGAAATTGTTGTGCAAAATTAATGCAACCAGTGCTCACCGTTTGAGAATTGTAATAATATGTTATCATTTTTATATATTTTTAATTATTTGAAAAAATACTGCCCTGTGGAATTAACGAACAAAAAATTATTTTTTATCAAACATTTCAAAACTTCAAAAAAACCGAAGAAACTTAATTTTCACCACACAAGAGCGAACCAAAATGACATTATTAATATTCCTAAATTTAAAACTGGTTTTCGACAAAGGATTTATAAATATCTCTCCACTAAGCTATATAATTCACTTTCACCGGCCATTAAAAAAAAAAAAACAGAAAATGAAAATGATTTCAAAAATCAAATCAAAACCAGGTTAAAAAAAAATCAAAGAAGAGGAATTATCCAGAAACTTGAAAAGAACTTCTTAGGAGCTTTAAAACAAATAGTTTTTTTTTTAAATAAAACCTAGTCCGCCTCAGCACAGGGAGGACTAAGAAAATCATCATATATTGTCTTATTAGCTATGTAAAGTTTTAATAACTAAATTAAAAAATATGTGAAATAAAAAAAACACAAAAAAACATAATTTTCTCTGAAAATGATATGTCCATTTACCGTCGAGCAATCGAAGCTATTGGAGAGAATAATTCACGTTGTACGTAATGCCTACGTAATGCCTGCAGTCTATAGCCACATTGAAAACAGCATTATTGGTATTTTATAAGCAGATGTCCCGAATTGACGTTATTTGACTGTCCGTGTCCGTTCCTCGGCGCATATGTTGCTATTCATTTTAATTGAATACATACCAAATTTGATTGGAAACATTCATAGATTCATAATGCATTCATTCAATATATTTAGAGTAATTGGATTTTAATCAACTGCATTTCGTCAATGGATAAAATCATAAAAGTGAAATAAATTAAATCAATAATATCAAAACAGTTTATATTTAAAAAACAGATTAAAATAATTATACATAATTTCTTCAAAATATATTTGTATTCACTTTGTGTCGTCATTATTAATAAATGAATTAAAAAAATTATTTTGTATTCACCACTTTATTAATATAAACTGATATATACATGTTTCGAAAGCGATGCTTTCTTCATCAAGAAAAATGTTATGTAGCAAATTCGCTACAATAAAAAACGAAGATTCTAGACTCTTGTTAAAATGCATCTAGCTCCTCTTTAAAAGTCCGCGAAGTCGTTTTGGTTCCGTTTCCGCTGGGGCAAGATTCTGCGAGTGAGCCACACGCTCTCGCATGACCGCGTCGTTCACGCCACAGAGAGATTCCGGCCGCAGAACGCAGAGCTTGTGTCATCGAAACACGCTCCTGCGCTGGCTCGCCGTTTACAATGGCGTCTTGTTACCGTAAGTTAAAAGTCCTAACTACTGTTAACCATTTACTTGTGAGGTCCCTAAATAGTGAACTGGGTTTGTTCACCGTTCACGCAGACACCGTTCCTGCCTGGAGCTGTCTCGTCCCCGACCGATGCGCCAATGTAAGCTGTACTTATTTCCTCTTTTTGCTGTGCTTTAAATAACTACGTTTTAAAGTAAATTGCTCGATTTTAATGGTACTAAAGAGAGAGAATTTTAGATTAATAGATAGGGTGTGTATTGCCAATTGTTAGTGTAAGATTCCCCATATGTACAAACTGTGATTGCCCTCCCGTAAATAAAACTTGGCTAGAAGATGCAGATCTTTTCTTTGGTAGTTGACTATCTTTTTTCCTCTGAGACGGTATGAGGCTGTTGCCGACTCACGACTACAGAAGGGAGTTTACCTGTTCTATCTACTGAGCTACTCAGGTGAGCCCGGAGTCAGGCGCCCCTCGCCTGGACTCTAGGTGAGTTAACCTAACCCGTTTCTTTTACACTGCCGCCCTAGAGTGGGGCTCGTTCCTCAACAATATATAGAATACTAAAAATAATTATATCAAGTATAGACAAATGATAAAAACAAGGTTGAAAAAAAATGCATACAAATACAACCGGTTTTCAATTATCAGAAAAAGCTTTGATAGTGAATTAAATTAAATAAATAATTAAAAGAAAAATTTAAATAGCTGTATCTTCATCTACTTATTTTCATATTAATATTAGTAATAAAAATATTTTCTTTTTTTAATTTCTAATGTAAAATTGTTATTCAATGTTTTATAACAATTTATTATTCATATTTTTAAACAATTACATATCTAATTTAATCATTTTTCGTTTGTGTTTATAATTTGTCTATTCTTACATTATTGTGGTGTATCTTTATCATGTACATTCCTGATGAAGAAAGCATCGCTTTTGAAACATGCAAATATCTATATATATTAATAAAGTGGTAAATAAAAAGGAGATTTTTTTAATTCATTTATAATTATATATTTTTAGTGTCATTAAATTCAGTATTTCTAAAAACTTCTGAACGTACATTAATGAAACATAGATTTATCTCTGTTTTATAAAAACGTCTCATTATAAGAGTTAATCTAGATTCTATAAGAAAGAAGCTTTTGAAAAATTTACGTTGCGAACACTTTGCCTGACTTACTTTAACCAGTAATTTCTGTGCTTATTTGCAGTAAAAATGTACATGCTATTTTACTCTCCGGTGTTTTTTTCACTTAAAACACACAAAATATCTGTAGGTTAAAACAGTCAGGGTCGGTGTGGGGGGAGTTTTTGGTTATCAAAATTTCATTGACATTTTTTACACCAAAAAAGGTCAGGAACCGCTGGTTAAATTTAGTCAGGTAGGTCCCTTAACAACCTGTATGAAAAAGAATCATCCAACTACCCTGGATTATAGTGTAAATTTCTTCATCAAATTGCTGAAAACTGTGAAATTATACTATATATACATATAAGATGTACACTTAATAAACAAAAATATACTCTTCGGGCTAGATCTCCAAGTTTCGTCGTTAGCTCATAAAGCTGAGTGATACGTAACTCAATCTTGTCAATATTACTCAATAATATTATCTTCTATTTAGTACTCAAATTTAAATGTTTCTTTTTCCTCAGCACCAACCAGTATCAAACAAATATAATCTAATCATAATCGCATTATACTTAATTATTATACTTTTTTCTAGATATATTATATTACCGTACCATGTCAATACTAGCTTTTTTCCTTCTATGGTTGTATAATGGCACTCAATATGAAGTAAACTTTTCAATTTTATTGTCAAAGACTTCTTAAATGTTGTTAAGTAATATGTGTTTCAAATTATTAAACATTGTTATTATTATTATTATTAGAAAGGAGTGTAAGGAGAATATATGACGCGAATGTGAATGGAAGAAGAGCCCGGGGACGCCCGAGGAAGACATGGCACGATCAAGTGAATCAAATACTTGAGTCGGGCCATGTCAGAAGTCGGAATAACAGAAGAGAATGTATGAGTCGTTGTATGAATGTGAATGAAGCAAGAAGTGTATGCCAAGATCGAGTTGTTTGGCGGTCCGTCCTCTCTGCCTACCCTTGCGGGGAAACGGCGTGATGGTTAGTTAGTTAGTTAGTTAGTTATTATTATTAAGAAATCTCTTTGTTCACAATATGAGTGACGACTAATAAAAAAACATCAAACTGATAATCCAGGAGGAGATCGATTAAACACATGGTATAAGAAGGTGCAGCGCATCGTGGATTCTAAATTTGCCTAACTTTGTACAAGCGCAGTTCCTGTGAGTCAACCGTCAATGGGATAAGGCACGGATGAAGAAATTATTCTGTCTTGAAGTAGATACTTTCCCGAAGTAATTCTACAACCCGTTCTTTCGTAACAGTAGTAATATATTTTTTTTATATTGGTGGATCATTGAACATTTACACAAAATACACAACACGAAATGAGATAAACAAGAACTATAGAGAAGAACACCACACACATAAAACAGGATTAAAGTGATGACAAAAATATACATATGAGATCACATTCAAGTCAAAGCCCGAACGTGGTTTTGGCAGAGTCCAGGATTTTACACATACTAAATGATATTTTTCGGAGTTTATTTTCGTAAAGACCGACAAAAAATATTTAGACTGTTACCAAAACTTTCAAGGCTTGAGTTAACAAATGTCGACATTCTGGATGGTGGAGAATGCCATAATTAGTAGATTGTTTATTGAGGAAAAGCAATTCATTGTTTCTGAGTCTACGGCAAGGAATGTTGAACTGAATGAGTTGCAACAAAGAAGGTGAGTCAATAATACATTTAATTATTTTGAAAATGCAAATGAGATCAAAGTCTTTCCTACACTCTTCTAATCACAAATTGTACATCTATTTATACGAGTATATTTCTAAATTTAAAAAAACATTAGTCATTCATCTAACTAGGACAGTCCTGTGTTCAGATGAGCGGCTTTACAATTTTAGTGAAACGGTATATTATAATTCGTTTTTTTTTTTTTTAAAACACCAAATTTATTCAGACTATAAACAACTATAAAATCTACAGTAAATATTTAAGTTGGACCGTACATTTATAGATTACAACAATAATAATTTCATTGTAACTCAAATAACTATCATAAAGTATTTGTGTTCCAATTAGCATCAATCATAGGGTGATCATATTTTTGTTAACAAGAAGTAGTGAGTAAATAATAAAAAGTAAATAATAACAAATAAACACTAATCAGTAAATAGTAATAAGTAAATTATAATACATGAATAAAAGTACGAATAGGTAAAAATTAATAAGTAAATTATAATAAATAAATTATAATCGGTAAGTAGTAATAAGCGTATAATAATACATATGCAATATTAAATTAATATTAATAAGTATATAGTAATGAGTACATAATAATAAAAAGAGGTCAATAATAATAAGTAAATAAACTTATGTAAATAGTAATGGGTAGGAAAGAAAAAAGTAAATAGTAATAAGTAAGTAGTAATAAATAAGTCATAATAAGTAAATATTAATAAGTAAGTAACAATAAGTAAATAATAATGATAATATCGAGCAAACATAAGGTTTCAATGTATGGTTTGTTCAATTTCATCATAGGAGTAATCGTCTCTTTCTCGCCCCAATCTCTATGTAATTCTATTTACGAAGCGATGTTGAAGGGATTCAGTATAATGAAGAGATGGATTTCCAACAAAGATAGTTGCATCCAGCTAAGTACTATTACTAGTTCGTTCCGCTTCTTTTGTGTTTTTTATTTGACATAGTTTTTTTACAAAAGTGGGACTTTAAAACGTGAATCCTTTTACCATATCGGTACGAGTGAGCTTCCGATGCAAATGCACGAATCGCGTGTTAATTTCATTTGCGTCCACTCTAAAATATTGAGCATGTATTCAATTATAAAGGCAAAGCACTCCATTGCAGCTTGACGGGTGTCAGAGAGCGTCCTGCATAGTAATGTTTAAAATGTTCTCTGAATAAAGTACACCATACGCTAGTGACAAATAGTGGACAGTGAAGCTCGTCCGTGCTCCGGCTATCCTGTGATATTTTCCGTAATAGATGCGCCAGACAAACCAGCTGATTTTTTTTATTAGTTTGGTAAAATCTTAACTGCTGAACCCCAGACTCATACTGTATTTATGATACATTTTGTGATTTTCACTCTCCCGTAATAAATGCTATATTCTTCACTCCACTTAGTGCTGATATGGAATACGTTCAACAAAAATCTTTGATGATTTCTTCAAACGATTAGTACTCACTTTGGGGCGTCATTATTAATATTATTTCCCCTTTTCACCACCTTCCTTTCCCCATTCTCCTTCCCCTCCCCAATACCTTCAGCCTCACGATATTCCCCAATTGGGAATGCCATAGTCTCACTGGCTCCAGACGTTTGGGAGCAGTTTGGGACTCTTGTGTGGTATTCATATAAAAAAAAAAAAATGAATTTAAAAATATACTTAGTATTTTTTCGAAGCGATGCTTTCATCATCAGAAATATAATATAATATAATATATTCCTGACGATGCTTTCGAAACATGTAGATATCAATGTATATTTATAAAGTGGTGAATACTAAGTATATTTTTAAATTCATTTAAAAATCTTTAAAATTATTTAACATATAATTCAAAACACTATTTGCAACTCAGTAAAAAATGCCACTGATTATAAAACAGTGAAAATCACATAGCTTGGACTAATTCAGTTTGATTCTGTCGTACAGATTACTACCAATTTATATGAAGAAGAGTGTTAATTCGTTTTTGTAATAATAATTACTGCGAATTTGCCAATATATTTAGGAAACCAATAATTTTTAAAGGTTTAAAATTTTTACATACAAATACAACCGGTTGACAATTAGACAAATTTTAAATTTTAGAAATCAGAAAAGTGTTAATAGTCAATTAAATATATTTGATAATCAAATATTCTTTAAAGAAGTCTTTTATAAATTCGTTATTCAATGTTTTATAATATTTTTTAATGACGTTCTTGATTAATTACTTACCTGCTAATTATAATTTACGTTTATAATTCGCCTATACGATTCGTGCTTACATTATTGTGTTCTATGTTTATCATTTGTCTATAATTGACATTATTATTTTTTAGTATTCTATATGTCCCGATAAGGAAAGCTTTGCTTTTGAAACATGTATATATGTGTTTATTATTAAAGTGGTGATCGCAAAGTAATTTTTAAATCATTTATTAATTGTTCTTGTGTTTGTTTCGTAGAACTTCATTTTTTTTCAGTTTAATGTAATTCAAATTTAATAATGTTATTATTAATTCCTGCAAGGACTTTAGTTTTTAATTGCTGTGATAGCTGTTTCGGCGTTCAATGCCATTTTAAAAGTACGGTTAATCCACATTGCGACGACATATTTATATGATTTTGTTTACTCCCACCCAATTCTAATTTGGATGGAGGTTTAAAATAATTATTTATTAACCGGTTGGTTGGTGCGGGCGTGTTTAAACGGGTCGCGATTTATAAAAGAGTGTAAGGAGAATATATGACGCGAATGTGAATGGAAGAAGAAGCCGAGGACGTCCGAGGAAGATATGGCACGATCAAATGAATCAAATACTTGAGTCGGGCCATATCAGAAGTCGGAATAATAGAAGATAATGTATGATACATTGTATGAAAGTGAATGAAGCAAGAAGTGTATGCCAAGATCGAATTGTTTGGCGATCCATCCTATCTGCCTGGCGGGAAACGGTGTGATGGTTAGTTATTTAGTTAGTTAGCGATTTATTAAAAATAAGTAACAAATGTTCATTGCGAAATAAACTTCAATTCAAAAAAGTTTAATTATATCTGCTGTTTTATGTTTCACTCATCTGTTATAATAGTGACAATAATCACCCCAAGGGCACCGTCTGCGTTGATAATATGTAATCACTAGAACCAAGCAAGCTTAAGCGCCATTTTACCAAATTCTATCTTTGTATGAAGTTTTATAGACAACTGTAATATCTTCGCACCGCACAGACTCAACGGTTAATATTGCAGCAAAAAGTTCAGAAAACATCATGTTAATTGTATGTCATAGACGGAATCTGTAATAAAGTATGTGCCATAGGAACTCAACGGCCAATTAGTATGAACTAACAGTTGGTTAAATCGCGCCCTTTTTTTTGTATTTTAATATTAAACGATTTTTGTTAACAAAACATGAGTTTCACTACTCTAAAATCACGTGTAAGTAGGATCATGGACCTCTGCAATATTCAGGAAGAAACCCCACATCAAACCAAGAACCGAAAAAATCAGATTAGTTTCCTTATTTTTCTGAAATTTGAGGATAATTTTTGCTATTTTAATTTATGGTTTATTCTATAGCGTACTTTATATATAATTGAACGTTATCGTTTCAAATGTAATTATTTATTTATGTTAAACTAATTTTGTATTATCTTCAGATAAAATAATAATTCTAAAAAAACATAGTTTTTTATCATTTTAAACCATAATGGGAATAGGTATGAAATGTTTAAAAATATGTTAATATTTGAGATATTATTGAAATATTAACGTCAGTAGAAACGTTGGTTTTCAGTGCGCATTATATTGTTACTTAAATAAATCAATAACCAAGGAAGGTTTATTATTTAGACGATATAAAATTACAATTTTATTTTCTCGCTTACGTTTGTTTGGCATCAGCGAAATCAAAATGGATTGATGAAATGAAAGAATCAACAAAATTATCAAAAACTTCAAAACCATTTTTCTTAAAACTTCACAAAAAGCGTATAAGCCTCTCTGGTTCTCAGCGCCTCAATTATACTTACTTGTATTGGTACCTAGACTGGAATTAAAAAAATAAATTATAATCTAACCTTCGTCTTGGCGGAACAAAAGTAGTGACCAACCGATTACGTCATGAACTGGTTCACATAATATTTTTTTCTCCTGGGGTCAGTTTTCTTTAAGCCATCCTCGTGTTTTCCGTAACATTGCTCCCAGCCAGTCCAGTCTGCGCTTACAACGTCGGGAACAAGATTATTTGCTCCTACATTGCACAAATTGCACAGAATGTGATGCAGTTACAGTCAAATCGGACTGCAGTCTTATGAATAACACATAACAGATGAACTACAAAACAAAAATTATCAATTATGTAAGTTTGATGAATCGATTGCATCTGATTACGCTGTCTGACAGGAGAATTATGTCACACCTAGTTATATTATATAGAACTATAAACAACCTAATTGACAGCCCAGCCTTCCTTACCACTATTAAATTAAATGTACCGACGAGGAACACAAGACAATATTTGTAACATTTTTCTGCAACACTTACACAACCAACTATCAGTCTCATTCATAAACCAATAGGATGAATGATCTGGACAACGGATTTGGAGGTGTTGTTGATGTATTTGCTGACTCCATTTATACAGTAAAGCGTCATCTATACCAGCACTTTGATGAATCGTACAATATGTAATATTGTAGATTGGATAATGTAGCGGTAATGATTTGTGTCATAATGGAGATAATTGCATGGGGTAGATACATTAGATCACCATACTAGGCGGCTGCCTGTTTCATGGTGACCAATCGAGTATAGTTACTTTGTATGAAGTCTTGTGTAAACATATTTAGTCTATAAACATGAAGAAAATTGGAAAAATTATAAAAGAAAGTAGAAGACCGAAAGGAGAAAAAGACACGCATAAGGATTAAATGTACATAACTTTTTTTATATATATATGTGCATGCATGCACACACACGTGAACACTTACGCACATATGTATACATAATTTTGTTTCTGTACTTGTTTAATTTAAGTTAGTTTTAAGAACGATTGTTAATGGCACGGTTGTGTCGAAACTGGTAGCGAATTTATTAAACCGAAAATAGCAAAAGTACATGGAAATTTATTATTGTTTAATTAAAAGTGATGCCACAAAGTGAAATTTCGTATAAAAGAACATATAAAATACGTTTATTTATTACTAATTATTTGTGTGTTTTATTCTTAGAACTCCATTTAATAATAGGGGCACATATGAATTAAAATGTGACCACGCATACAATAACGCTACCTATATCTGGCAGACTGGAAGTGCTTTCTGAACCAGATTCAAAGAATATCTTTTTATCATTCAAATACGGGGAAAACAATTAAATAAGTCGTCGAAATGTAGAATATAAAAATAGTAATAAAAAATAAAATACTGAATTATATTTAATTTAGATAAAAATATTTTTTAATTTTTTTTATAAAATACTTAATTTTTCATGAAACTATTATTCATAAGAATATATTTCTTGATTTCATAATTTCTCTACACTTCACATCATCTCTCAACATATTTTCTTCCTTTTTTATTATTATTGCTCAAGCATATACTCATTAGTTAAGAAGCATTGATTCTCATCCCTGAAAAAATTACTAAAATATTGTATGGACATAAATAATAAGAACTTTAACCATATACATTTTAAAATACCAACTAAACGGGGGGCGAGTTAGACGTGCCGTCAATTTAAACAGTCACCTCTGGTCGGGAGCCGCAAAATATCTGAAAAAAACCCTTGACTCTGTGCAGAAACGGGCGGTTTGTTTGATTGGTTCGCCTGTCTTAACAAACGGATTGCAATCTTTGGAGGACAGACGTCAGGTGGGAATGCTGTCCTTGTTCTACCGGTATTTTAATGGAAGGTGCTCTGAGGAAGTAGCGTCATTTATCCCTTCGGCACCGATGCACAGTCGGTAAACACGCCAAACGCGCGCCCAACATTTTCACATGGTAGACATTTGTCACATGAGAACGGGTCGCTTCTACGACTCGTTCTTTTGTTCAACGGCTCGGCTGTGGAATGATCTGCCGGCCTCTGTGTTTCCTCCCTCCTACACATGGGTCTCTCCAAGACCCAGGTTCACTCCTTCCTATCCTCTAAAAGACCCTCCACACAGCATCCCCAAAGATGATATATGCCTTGATGAAAATTATCTCCCTAATGGCCTCCTGTGGGGAGTTATTGTAAAAAAAATACATTTGATTACAAATGATGTGCATATGTCTAAATAAATTTTAAAAATGTTTCTTCATTACAGAAGGTATTCAAGGGTAGTATGATGCGATAGATTCCGCAAGTGAATAAAACGTACTAAGATTAAAAAACATTCAAAAACCGTCAATATTAATAAATTTTACCCAAATTAAAACGGTCGCTTATGCAAGACCTAATTCTATATTCTAATATAGTTTTTAAATCGTTGTTACATGACTCAACTTACCGCCAAAATAAATTAAAAAATATATTTACGACGAGCACCAATATATTTGCGAGATCTTATTTTCTTGCTATATTTGAAATAAAAACTAGTTTGAAAAAAAACTACTCATAAACCGTATCAAGGTTTCTGTGAAATAATAACAATTTTATGTACTACGTAATGGTAATGTTTATAATTCAATACTCAAACCTCATAATACATGTAAACCTCTTTAGACTAGAGCATTAAGAGGAACGGTGCGGTGCCTATTTCATACATAACTTAATTTTGGATTTGAGGCAAAAATACCGATCCAAACTGAATGATATATTTTTTTAATTGAGGGTTTAGAAAATATCTAGTTCAAATAATAAGTATTGTATCAATTTTCATCATTTTAGAGGCAACTTATTATTTGCGGTTTACAGTATTTAAAATATATATATATCATATATGCTATGTAAATATGATTACGTAAATAAAAATACAGAAACAATGCATTTAAAAAAAACGTTTTTTCGGTTTAATATTATAAATTTTGTACGGCAAATTTGTGTTGCAACATAAATTGGTAGTTTTAATTTAATTTAAAGTCCACCATAATGCTGATCTTAACCGTTTTAAATTTTTATTTTATATTTCATTATATTTTTAAAGCAGATGGTGTAAAACTTTTTTTTTTTAAATCACTGTTAGGCCCAAAATAATTGTTAAATATGCCTCTAAAATCGCGAAAAATCAATTCCTTTTATGGCCGATATTTCATAAGGTAAAACAAAAATAAATAAAATACTTCTCATCTGTACTAGATATTTACTAAACCTTTAATTTAAAAACATATATATCATTTAGTTTGGATGGGTATTGTGGCCTTTTACATGAAACAGGCACCGCAGTCGTTCCCCTTAAGAGTGCTTTTTACATTATTGTTATCTCCTTCTCGGCTCGTCTTCTCATTTCTCCATCTTTTCTCTGCTCAATCTGCGTGGTAGAACAAGGTAGACTTAGCAGAAATTAAGGGATGAAGAAGGGATGCTGTATTGTTCTCCGTCTGCTAATACAAGAGGTTTTAGGGAGCTAATGTGTCGGTTGTTACACATAACTTCTACTGCGGTGTATTATCACGTTTTCGTATTTAACAACGTACATTATGATACTGTTTTGATGTTCTAAAATGAAATGCGTTGAAAATATTAACTCCTCGTAAGGCTTATATTGTTTGTACGCGTGAGATTTATGCATGCTCAATGTTAGGTATTATGTTGTAATTATCAAAATAATAATAATATCTAATCTTGTTAATTTGAAAGTAACGATTTTACGAAAAATGTAATGGAGCTCAAAAATGACAATACTATACAATTCACATTATGAAACACCTGCTTACTATGAATTGGTAATCAAAAATTTTTTTATTGGAAATGACTAATTTATTAGCACCAATAAATGATACCTTTATTAATATTCTGTCACGTTTAAATAATAACGTTAAATTACGATAATATTGTATCAAATGAGTCAGTTTAAATAACAAAATAAGTAAAGCATATTATTTTTTATTTTCCTCTCTCATTTATTTTTATTTCTTTATTTTTATATATTTTTTATATGAATACCGAACAAGAGTCCCAAACTGCTCCCAACCGTCTGGGGCCAGTGAGACTATGGCATTCCCAATTGGGGAATGTTGTGAGGCTGAAGGTATTGGGGAGGGGAAGGAGAATGGGGAGAGGAAGGTGGGGAAAAGGGGAAATTATACTTTATACTTCTTACTTTATAACAATTATTTTTATAAACAATAATTATTATCCTGAAACACTCATCCAAATTGAAAAAACCTTCCGAGCAAAGATAAATGTCGCCGGCAGGACTCAAACTTGCACCCTTCTAATATCCAGTCAGATGCTCTACCATTGAGCTACGTCGGCTTATCGCAAACCCGCCAAGTTAATCAATATATACTAGTGTTTCATTCAATAATTACTGTTTTTATTATATTTCAGCTGTAAACAACCAACTTTATTAGTACGAGAAAGGCTTGTAACGGCTAAATCCCTCACTAGGTGGCGTCGAGACAAATTATGTCTACATTTTATTGGTGAAAAATGCTTTGACTTGTCAAATATTTATTAATTGAAAAACTAAAGTTTTTAAGACAAGATTTTTTGTGCATAGGGCAAAGGGTAACAATTATTTTTATAAACAATAATTATTAGCCTGAAACACTCATCAAATTGAAAAAAACCTTTCCGAGCAAAGATAAATGTCGCCGACAGGACTCGAACCTGCACCCTTCTGATTGCCGGTCAGATGCTCTACCATTGAGCTACGTCGGCTTATCGCAAACCCGCCAAGTTAATCAATATATACTAGTGTTTTTTTTAATTTGGATGAGTGTTTCAGGATAATAATTATTGTTTATAAAAATAATTGTTACTCTTTGCGCTATGCACAAAAATCTTGTCTTAAAAACTTTAGTTTATCAATTAATCTTACTTTATACTTCATACTTACTTTATACTTCTTAAATTATACTTTATACTTCTTAATTTATACTTTATACTTCTTAATTTATACTTCATACTTCTTAAATTGTACTTTATACTTCTTTCTTTATACTTCTTATTGTCGTAATCTATGGAACGTATTGCATTGTACTACCCCTGCATACCTTCTGAAATAAAGTATTTTTATTTTTAATATATATCAAGGAATATCTATGACCCCAATACATATAATTTATAATCCCTTATGTTGTAATCAATGTTGAAACCTTATGTATGCTCGATATTATTATTTGCTTATTATTACTTACTTATTAGTATTTACTTATTATTACTTACTTATTACTACTTACTTATTACTATTTACTTATTATTTTAATTTTTTACCTACCTATTATCATTTACTTATTACTATTTAGATAATTTTATTTACTTTTTTTCGTTTCACTAAAATTTAAGAGCCGCTCATTTCAACACAGGACTGTCCCAGTGAGATGAGTTGCTTATGTTTTTGTTTTGTTTTTAAATTTAAGAATAAATAAAAAAATAGATAAAAAAGATTAAATTAGATTTTTAAAAATATTTAATAAATCAATAAATTAATTTGTAAATACTGTTACATTTTTTATACAGAAAAATCTTCAAAACATTTGAATACTAGAGTTTAGGAGTACCTAAGGTGTTTGATTAATAAAAATTATTTTGAAATTTTCAACCACGTTTTGAAAATAAATTATTCTTTTGACATACATAAAAGTTTAAAAATTCTAAATGCAAAAAAATGGTTTACAATTAGATAAATGAAAAAATTATTAAATTAAATAAAAACATACAACATAACACATACAAATATTAATTAAAAACTTTTTAAATTAGAAAAAGTGTTAATAGTTAATTAAATATAATTTTCACATCAGTATTTAGAATAATTATTTTTATTTTGGTGCCTTTGGTTTTCCTTGACGTTGTTTAAGTTTCTACTTCCAATATAGTAAATAATATAATAAATAGTATTATTTAATAATTGAGTTAGTTTCATGTAATTATTTTTACGTGAATTCTCAATTATTTATGTATTATCTCATCGCTTATTGTTATTTTAGGTTTATTTTTTTACTTGTCTATGAAACTTAAGTAATTATTTTTCAGTGTACTTTGTATCCCGGTAAATTATTAGTTTCGAAAAATGATACTTATTTATCATTAAACAAAATAATTTTTAGTCATTTAGTTGAAAATGATGCCAAAAGTAATTTTGCATTAAATGAAGAAAACATTTCATTTATGTTCAAACACTAAAGATATAATATATATAAATATATGGTCAACGAGTCACCCATGTGTATCAAACGAAAATCGCTGCAATTCTAAATAATCGTCCTTTGAAGAAAAATTGGTAAGAGAAGTCTTTGAAACAGAATCCCGTAAATGTTGATGAGGTGTGTCAGACCTTCGGCATCCTTCCCTCCCCCCCCCCACCGCCTCTTGTGTTTGGTGGATCCGGTCGTTGGGGGCGAATGATCCCGAACGAGACAAGTAAAAGTACAGCCTCCCAAAGGCTCGAGATTTCCCTATAAGACTTCCGCCACCCCCATAAATAATACGGTCCCTCTGCGTCTTGGCAAGAGTTCAAAAATCCAAAGCGATTCTAAATAAAGCAGAATAGATGTTGGATAAATGAAAGGAGAAATCCTAAAGTTTGAATCCACACCTGAATTACACCAGAGCTGTGTGAAAACATCGATACTTGTTCAGTATTTACAGCAAGATTATGATTTTCATTATTAGTATTTTATCCAATGTTATTCTTTGTTTCAAACATTTTTATTTATGTGGCTCCATTTTTATGGTAAATATCAGTTCTTACTTAGTGCAGCAAACGCAGTCGAAAATAGACAATTATCCAAATTCAAGTCATCGTATCTTTCCATAGTTTGAAATGTCAAAGATATACATAAAGTCAATTGGATAATTCATTCTTCTTTTCTCACTAAATTCTCAGTAAACAACGGCCTTCATTATCTTACTGTAGAGATATTTAAGCCTCGATAGACCATTGTATTATTCATCATAAATAAAATCAGTGTTAACATCGACAGTGTTTTTATCGGTAAATATTTCAAGATGGGAATCACTTGAAAAACTCAAAATTTAAAAAAAAAAATGTAATTTCAGATTTATAAAAATAATATATATGTATCATATTGCAAAATTTTTGGGTACAGTGCCAGGGAACATCTCTCCCTCTTCCTGTGTCAACTGTAGTTAGAGGAGCATAAATGTGGAGATAATCTTCTAAACAGCTGCCTATTGCTACTGTAGGACTTTTATTTCATTTATTTGAAATAATTGAAAACTGTTTTTTATGTCCTAGCGGCACTTGCTGATAGCAATCTTATATTTAAACCTGCTCACTAAGGTAATGGACGGTATAAGATGGAATATGGGCGGAGATGGAGGGGGTCGGTGCTGGGAGTCCCGCGGTTGAGGTTGGAGATAGAGAGATTTGAGTTCGATTCTCATTTGAAGTAACATGTTTTGGCTAAAGCTATTATATGTTTTCGGAGTACATAAAAAAAATTACATACGCAGAAATAAAAGAACCTAACCACCTTTATTTTAAATATCCATTTTATACAGTTGGTACTTTTGACAAGTGTCATGTAACACTAGTAGTAAAAATGGCGTAAAATTATTCTTTAATAAATAAAGTAAAAAATCAAGTGTATTTTTTTTTATTTCCGCATATGTACATAATTTCAATTTATTTTATGAATGCAAAAAAGGTTTTTCCTTTACAATTTTTTTGAGTTTTTCTACTCCCTATGGAAATATTTACCCTTTATCAACCGAGTAACAATCACACGTTCGAGTCAAGATTCTCTCGACACATTCAATCCATTCAAAATTCCAAGATTTACAACCTTTTGGCAGATCTAGAACTTGCTGGCGCAGACAGCACATGTCTGTGTTTTTTTTGTATTTCATACATCTTTCGAAATTTAATATTATTTGTACAATTTTAGTATGAAAAAATCTAAGTGGCGGGGTTGTAAGCTAAGTGGATCACACAGAGGTTCCCAGTTTAAATCGCCGCGTTAATAAATAACTGAAAACTACCAAAATTCAAACACATTACCTATAATTGTAGTAAACATCGATAGGATACCTTAGTTCAATAGGGAACTAACTCAAAATACCTCATTTTGAGAAAACTGGATTTGAATTTTTTTCATAAAGACATCGCTCCGTTGTAAAGTTATTTTGTCCACTTATAACATAACAATAAATGAAGCATGTTAGTAATTTATCAACCTATCATATCTATGCAATGGTAAGCGACAGTTTCATATAAAAGTTTTTCTAAATTAATTAAAAAGTGATCACTCTCCTACTTATTTCTTCTCAGACTTGTACAGAGCACTAAGAATCTTACTTCTATAGAGAAACTACTCATTGTTTCTCTATCGCAGAAGAACAAGCCGCAAAAAAGTATGCATGAAAAGGAATCAAATAATGTGCAGGAAGGAAAAAGATGCCGCTACGAAGATGGTTAAAGTGTCACCTAACATTATGTTATGCTGCTTTGACTTACAAGCAGTTTTGACAACGCTAACTGGAAATGTTTCAGAGATCTATTACAAGAGAACATTATCGACATACAATATTTTTCAATGTACTCAAAAGGGATGGATACTATTTCACATGGCATAGGGGCAGTGGGTGGCCTGCAGTCCATAAATGCGGAAAAGCTGTGTCTGCCCTAAGAAAATGATCCAGCAGAAGGCATTATAGAAAAAAAGGCCTCACTTTTCTATTAAAAGTGTAATTTTCCTTGAATTTTGTAAAAAACTTGTAAGTTAGTTTATTCAGTTGGCCATAACAATCAGCAATATTTAGTGCACAATTCACACGCAAACTCGAAAAACCGCACGCAGCCTACCTTTGGTCATAGATAGATTCAAGCCACTGCAGGAGAGTTTGGCCAGTGGAGGAGCTACTATTTATATTTATATTGGCAGCTGTATTTATTCCCTTATGGAAAAATATTGCCAGAACAAAACCCAAACTATGTTTTATAGCGGTAACTGTAACTAACTAACTAACTAACCATCACGACGTTTCCCCGCAGGGTTAGGCAAAGAGGCCGGACAGCCAAACAACTCGATCTTGGAATACACTTCTTGCTTCATTTACTTTCATACAACGTCTCATACATTCTCTTCTGTTATTCCGACTTTTGATATGGCCCGACTCAAGTATTTTATTCATTTGATCGTGCCATGTCTTCCTCGGACGTTCCCGGCTTCTTCTTTCATTCACATTCGCGTAATATATTTTCCTTACACTCCTCTCTTCGTTCATTCGCTCTACATACCCAAACCATCTGAGCGTCCCTTTCTTAATCTTGCTCACTACGCTTATATCAGCCTTGTATTCTTGCGTAATTGTGCCGGACAAATTAAAAATAAATACATCTTTAGCCTATACCTATATTGCCTAGAATTTCTTCATATTGACGATATTATTGAAAAGCATTTCGTTGCTGGTCGCGGCCAAAATGAAAATGAAAGCATACACGCTACCATTGAGCTGGACAAATGCAGAATATTTAAATGTAATGAAAACATAATATCAGTGTTTAGCCGATGGACAGCTATTGTGCAGACGGCTAAAAATAATGGTATCGTAAAAGAACCGGTAAAATAATGGTTCCGTAAATGAAATGGCTAATGAAGAATTTGTTCATTTAAAAAGTTATGTCTGATGCGAAAAAACTTCTGTATTAATAATGATTTTGAAAAAGTCACCAGGAATAGTATTTTTTTTTAAATCTAAAGAGTATAATTTACTAAAGTATAGTGATCATGAATTTTAATCTATTAATGTTAGAAATTGGATGAGGGGAAGTCGTCAGATACCAATCCTAACAAAAGCATACAATTCGTATCCAAAAATATCGAACTTGATAAAAAAAGATTTGATTATACCGTTATTATCTAATCAAGTTAGTGTTAAATCTGGAAAAAAAATATCGATGCATTCCTGCCTATCTCTTGTTAATTGAATGCCTTTATGGAATAAATTTAAAAGTGAAAGAAATTTTGTAAATCGTCTCTCTGTTCCCGTCCAAATACAGAAAAAAAATCTAAAATCATCTACATACCTATTGCAAATAATAACATTATTTTACGGTGATGAATTACATTTTTTTTTTTTTAAATCCATTTTATCCGTAAAAATATCTGCTAGTTGGAGTCTCCATTGAGAAACCCTCATTTCGTCGGTAAACGTAATCGTTATATTGGAAATAGTTTGTATTAATACACATATTGAACAAACGAGACAGGTCATTAATCATGTCTATATCTAAATCAGAACAATAATACAACTAAAACTGAATAACCAAAAAATTATTCGTATAGTCTTCTTTCAGATATTTTTCCAGTGGATCGCATCGTTCTTCCGAAAAAAAACTTAATTAGCCTTTCCTCTTTGGTCACAGTTGATTGAGTTTTTAGTTAATGTAGGATACGAGTAGGTAAACAATAAATCCGTGTGTTTGGACTCTTCATGAATGTCGTAAAAGCCTAATGAGACTTGTTTTTATCTTTAAATAATAATGGGAAATAATGTGTGAACAAATTTAATAGCGACACAAGTTGCAGGTGTGTACACTATAATACACCTGATTTGAACGTGTCCAGAATTTTGACGAGGGTCTCGCTGCATTCAGAAAGATAAAGAACTGACGACAAATTACCTGGCAGAGAAAACAGTCTGGGCATACTGAATTTTAACACCGCTAGTCTATTTAAACGGAGTTATATTGTAGCCCCAACAATGGAGGTAAAAGGTTCGCCCTTTGTCCGAGAACCTTCTGACGTTTTGACATATTTTGGCCGGTTTTATGAGAATCAGTGTGAATGTGGGATTTAGGGGCAAAGGTAAGGGCAGTCTGAGAAACATATTTGCTTAAAGTTAAAAAACTTTTTTAAATTTTTAAGTAGAATGATGTTAGATAATAAAATAATTTATGTTACATTATTTGAGCTCTTTGGAAAAAGATCTTACATGGATTAAAAAACCCTAACCAAGGAAAGGAAAAAGGACAAACATTTGGTTATAAACAGTTTTCTGAACTTACTTTTACTGCTAACTGATTAAAATATATTTAATATGTTATTAACTATTTGCGGCATCCTCATCGGGCTGAATCCCTGAATTTCGTCGTCGGATCATAAAGCTGAGTGATACGTAAGTCTTATCTTTTTTGTACTTAATTTTAAATGCACTTTTTCCTCATAATACCAAGTACCTATCAAACACATATACGTAATCTCTTTAAACTTAATTATTATACTTTTTTCAAGATACATTATGTTATCATACTATGTAAATATTAGTTTTTTTCCTTCTATTTTTGTATAATGGCACTTAATATGAACTAAACTTGTCAATTTGACTGTCCTAAAACGGGATTTGTTCCTAGTTAGGCAGTCAAAGCTTTCTTAAATGTTGTTAAATAATGTGTGTTTTAAATAAATAAATATTAAAATTTTTATTAAAAGAAGAAAAAAAAAATTGGGGTGGGAATTAGCAAAGAACAAAACATATTTTTCAGTGATGTCTATAATCTGAGATTTTGATAGTAGGTATCACAATCTTCGACTGTGTGGGATGGAAGAGGCATCCACCCGGGTCTGGTAGTTTCTGATGATTATCATGACAGTTGTCAGCTTCCGATTTAGTGTGTATCCCCACTCTTTCATTTTGTAATTAGTTCTGAGAATAGAACCGAGACTCATATTGAGTTACTTGAGTCCGACTTCCCCCGTGTTCCAAAACTATCACATTACAAATCTTTTCTATTATTGAACAATTCAGGTCAGTGGCTGTGTTGCCATCGCGTTCGGTTCCCTCCCAGGCATCGTGAGTTCAATTCCTTGACTAGGTAAGTCCTCCATTACGACACAAGCAAAATTTTACAATTATTGTGATGATATTTGTAATCCGGGAAAATTCGTATGTCTTAAAAATACTTGTATAAAATTTTGTAAAACTTGGATAAAAGAAATAAATAATATATTGTTTTAACTGAAAACTGGTTGTTTCCAAATCCCACAAGTCACGGTGGAATGACTTTTTTCGTGCTGAAAATAGTTTCGTTATATAAAAAAGGCAGAATTAAACACTTTGAAAATTTCTAGACAGGAATAATTAAATATTAAATTTCTAGATATGAAATACGTCTCGTAGGTAGTTGCCAAATATTAAATGTTTGAATTAGTTTTTTTTTCTTAAATCTAGTGAAAATTGCAAAATTAAAGTCTATCGTTACATTAGCCATCACCTGATAAAAAAATATTTACCGAAAATAACGTACGTTCGTATGGCTCTCAGTTCTCGGGGTAATGAGTCGGAATATGAGAGGAGTTCTCTCCAAATAATAGCTGTAAGTAAAGTACAATATCGTGTTGAATTATTCGTCAACAGTCTTTCATTAGAGCTGGTTAATATTAATTAGGTGTAAAGGAAATAGGGCCTTATGGTACCTATGTTGTAGCACAACGCGCTTATGGCGTGAATTTATAAAAGCTTTAATGTGTCGAATTTATAAATAATGACTCTTAAAAGCTAAGGAATTAAGCTTTAAATATATTTTGAATATTTTAATTGATTCTCTATTTCCAGCTTTCCTTTCAAAGTACATAAGTATATTTATATATATATATATATATATATAGAGATCCCCTCTCGTACTATGTTGATCAGGCGCGACGGTACGTCAGGAATTTGTTGATCCGGAGGAATTTGTTGATCCACCCTAATTTGTTGATCCAATACCAAATCAGGCATATAAACTTTGATCCTAAAGATCAACTTTCGTCACATAGATTTTGATGTAAACCACGCCCATTTTTCCATCACATATACATTTTACACTTTTTCCCTTTGTTGATACGATTTAAATGAACCAATCGGAGTGCTTTGTTATCAACTGGTTCTTAACGAGTATAGGTACCGCCGCCCCGGAACGATTCGTTGAATTAACACTACCTTGACGATTTTTTTGCGAATAACGCACAAGAGTCCCAACTGCTTCTAACTTGAGAGATTCAATTTCGGAGGCAGGCGTAGACACCGCCACCCGGAAACCATTTAATGGATAACCAACACCTCTGCCATAGGTCACCTCAAGTGGTTCGTTACATTTAGTGACTTAGCAGGGGTGCCCGGGTTCTTGCGGGTGAGGTTTGTTCAGGTCTTAACAGTAGAGTATTTATGAAATGATGTATGATTTTTCTATGTGAATACTGCACAAGAGTCCCAATCGGACAAGAGTCCCAACCGTATAAGAGTCCCAACTGCTTTCAACCTGGGAAATTCAATTTGAAAGGCGGGTGTAGGTACCGCCGCCCCGGGATTTAATGGATAAGCATGACCTCTACCATAGGTCACCCCAATTGGTTCGCTAAGTTTGGTGACTTAGCAGGGGTGCCCTGGTTCATGGGGGTTAAGTTTGTGCAGTCTTAACAGTAGAGTTTGTATGAAATGATATATGATTTTTCTATGAGAATTCCGCACAAAAGTCCCAACTGCATAAGAGTCCCAACTGCACAAGAGTCCCAACTGCTTTCAACCTGGTAAATTCGATCTAGGAGGCAGGTGTAGGTACCGCTGCCCGGGAACCATTTAATAGATAACCACATCTCTGTCATAGGTCTCACCAAGTGGTTAGATTCGTTTGGTGAATTAGCAGGGGTGCCCGGGTTCATGGGGTTTAAGTTTTTGCACGTCTTAACAGTAGAGTTTGTATGAAATGATATATGATTTTTCGATGAGAATTCCGCAGAAAAGTCCCAACTGCACAAGAGTCCCAACTGCACAAGAGTCCCAACTGCTTTCAAACTGGTAGATTCGATCTAGGAGGCAGGTGTAGGTACCGCTGCCCCGGGAACTATTTAATAGATAACCACACCTCTGTCATAGGTTTCACCAAGTGGTTAGATTCGTTTGGTGAATTAGCAGGGGTGCCCGGGTTCATGAGGGTTAAGTTTTTGCACGTCTTAACAGTAGAGTTTGTATGAAATGATATATGATTTTTCTATGAGAATTCCGCACAAAAGTCCCAACTGCATAAGAGTCCCAACTGCACAAGAGTCCCAACTGCTTTCAAACTGGTAGATTCGATCTAGGAGGCAGGTGTAGGTACCGCTGCCCGGGAACTATTTAATAGATAACCACACCTCTGTCATAGGTCTCACCAAGTGGTTAGATTCGTTTGGTGAATTAGCAGGGGTGCCCGGGTTCATGAGGGTTAAGTTTTTGCACGTCTTAACAGTAGAGTTTGTATGAAATGATATATGATTTTTCTATGAGAATTCCGCACAAAAGTCCCAACTGCACAAGAGTCCCGACTGCACAAGAGTCCCAACTGCTTTCAACCTGGTAGATTCGATCTAGGAGGCAGGTGTAGGTACCGCTGCCCGGGAACCATTTAATAGATAACCACATCTCTGTCATAGGTCTCACCAAGTGGTTAGATTCGTTTGGTGAATTAGCAGGGGTGCCCGGGTTCATGGGGTTTAAGTTTTTGCACGTCTTAACTGTAGAGTTTGTATGAAATGATATATGATTTTTCGATGAGAATTCCGCAGAAAAGTCCCAACTGCACAAGAGTCCCAACTGCTTTCAAACTGGTAGATCCGATCTAGGAGGCAGGTGTAGGTACCGCTGCCCCGGGAACTATTTAATAGATAACCACACCTCTGTCATAGGTCTCACCAAGTGGTTAGATTCGTTTGGTGAATTAGCAGGGGTTCACGGGTTCATGAGGGGTGAGATTTGTCCAGGTGTTAACAGTAGATTATGTATGAAATGATAAATGATTTTTGTATATGAATACCGCATAAGAGTTCAGACCGCACAAGAGTCCCAACTGCCTTCAACCTGGGCGATTTAATTTGGGAGGCAGGTGTAGGTACCGCCGTCCCGGATTTAATGGAAGAGCAACCCCCCTACCATAGGTCACCCCAAGTGGTTCGCTACGTTTGGTGACTTAACAAGGGTGTCCTGGTTTATGGGGGGTGAGGTTTTTCCAAGTCTTAAGAGGAACGGCTGCGCTGCCTGTTTCATACATAACTTAATTTTGGATTTAAGGCCAAAATACCCATCGAAACTGAATGATGTATTTTTTTTATATTAAAGTGGAAAAAAGTTTTATATTTGTTTTATTATAATACACTATAATGGAATTCCACCATGTATTAACAGTTTCAAAAATAGAAATATTAAAAAGTTTTAGTAAATATCTAGTACGGATGATAAGTATTATATGTATTTTTGTTTTAAGTTATGAAGAATATGCCATGAGAAAAAACAAATTTTCACAATTTTAGAGGCATCTTTGAAAATTATTAGCGGGTTTATTGTTTTTTTTTTTTTAAATTATTATATTTGCTATGTAAACATGATTACGTAAATAAAATTATAAAAACAATACGTTTAAAAAAAAAACGTTTTTTCGGGTCGTTATTTTACATCATGTGTACGGCAACTTTGTGTTCCAACATAAATTGGTCGGTTTTAATTTAATGTAATGTCCACCATAATGCTTATTTTAAACATTTTTTTTAATATTATATTTCAGTGTATTTTAAGAACACGGGGCAAAACTTTTTTTTTTGAATCACCGCTAGACCACAAATAATTGTTTAAGTGCCTCTAAAATGGCAAATAATCAATTCCTTTTAATGGCCTCTAATCAAATAAAATTGCTTAAATGGATTTTACTGTGTTTTGTGACTAGATCTGAATAGCCAGGTACTTCCTCACATTCCTTTACCCATCTTCTTTCCATTTCCTCTACCATCAGCCTCACAAAATACCCAATTTTGGGGTACAATAATCTTACTTGCTTGAGCGGTGCTCACAAGAATAAAGTTAGGTGCGCTGTTATTTGTTTTCATTATTTAATGTTCAAACGACGAAACGGTTTTACTAAAATTTATAATAAAAATAAAACCGGGAAAAATACATTTAAAAAAATGTATTTAAAAATATTATTATTAAACAGTGTTGGCGATAAACCGTTTTACTAAATTTTATAATATAATTAAAACTGTGGAAAAATATTTAAAAAGAAAACATTAATAAAATCGGCACAAGTTGGATTTGAACTGTAACCACCGTAACTAAACAATAATTTTGGCGACCGACTTAACTGCTCACCTAGTTGTCTGTTGGCGGAAATTGCTGATTTTAGCTATTTATAGTAATTAATTGTAATTTTTGTTAAAAATCATTGATTATAAATTTATTGTTTGAGCACTGTAAGACATATGATTTTTGTATAAAAATTGCTTGAAATGGCTTATGCCGTATTTTGTGACCAGATTTGAATAGCCAGGTACTTCCCCACCTTCCTCTAACCCATCTCCTTCTCATCCCCTCTGCCATCAGCCTCACAACATACCCCAATTTGGCATGACACAGTCTCGCTTGCTCCAGAAGGTTAGAAGCAGTTGTGCGGACCCTTGTGTGCTGCTCACATGAATATAAGTTTGTTAAGTATCGTTTAACTAACTTTAGCAAAAAAAATTTTATCTTGTACACAATTTTGATTGTAGGGCTACAGAAAAGTATTAAATATTAAAAAAAGGGAAACTCTAATGCAGGAATAATCGTAATGATTAGAATTACAAGTTGATAATAGCCTAAAAACAACATAATTTAAATAAAAAGATTTTTTTAAAGTACATACTAATAAGATTGTTTTAAGTTTATCTAACTAGCAATCACACCGTGTCCCCAAAGGGTGGGCAGAAAGGACGAACCGCCGAATAACTCGATCTTGGCACACACTTCTTGCTTTATTCACGTGCCATGACTTGGGCATCCTCAACTACTTCTATCATTTAATTTCACGTCATATATTATACTTTCAACACCTTTTCTTTCATCCACTCTACATACCCAAACCATCTAAGTGTACGCTTTAATCAGCCTTTCAATATTTCCAGATCTTCAATTTTTTTAACACAGTCGTATATATTAAGTTAGTTTAAGAAACATAACTTACATATACCTACGTAATTATAATTTTTAGTATTATCTCTGGGGTATAAGATAATAATAGTAATAATAATAATTGGATGATTTGTATAGCGCCGCTATTGTGAAAAATCACCTCAAAGGCTCTCTAAGAGAATGCAAGAGAAAATACTATAATTATTATTAGGTCATTTATTAGAACATTATTTATTTCATTTAGATATGTTTGATGTCGTTGATGACAGCTTATTTGAAAGTTTTATGAACATGATCAAAAAATATAAAATTTATAATCTAGCTCAATTGAGGGCAATATTTGCAAACATGCAACATTCCACTACTATAATTGCAAAAATTAACCTTTATTGCCATTTCATGGAGAAAAACTCTTTTTGGGAGCTTTAAATATAAATCGTTTACATGATTGTTCACGTAAATGATTCATGTCAAAATATGGTGAAACGTTAAAAACCGGCTTATTCCAATTCCATTTAGCTTCCAATATAGAAGTAAATATCACCTGTATGCTCATTTAGAGTATTCATCTTATTGCCGCGAATTGAAGAACGCACAATCGATTATAATCTGCACAATATTTAATACCATTGTCATCCATTTCTCGATGAAGAAAAAGCAATAGTCTCGACAGGTCTAAAAATCAAAACTCGCTAGAAAACTCACCGAAAATCTCTAGGAACGCATAAAAATGTGAAAAACGATCATGTTATTTTGTTGATTTATGCAAATATTAAAAAAAAAACTAATAAAGTTCGACAAAACTACTGAATTCTCTGAGTTTATCACATACCTGGGCATTTTTGAAAAGCGTTGTTTTGTATTATTAGGGGAATCCTACAATCCACAACTTGTAACGAGCGAGATAGAGAATCCAGATAATGTCACTCTTCTTTCAAATAACTTGTCAATGTGTTAGACAGAGAAAAAAAACCGTAAACATTCATTTCAACTTGACTAACGAAAGAACAGTAAATATATACGTTTTATGTTACATCTCTTTCGTTATCATCAGTGAGAAACATCAAAAAAGAGATATCATATTGAACGTATGCTCAAGTCGTCGACTGTAAGATTATCTTGAAGAAATTCAAATTAGCTGATCTAACAGACAATGAAATCTCTGTACATTTATTTATTAAACTTAAAATAGTTCCACTTAATGCGGTCTAATATAAACTTATATATTTTTACATATTGCTTATTTCCAATAGTTAATGCATACATAATTTTTATATCCTACTCTCAATATTCTTAATTTAGGTACCTACATTTTTTTAATTCACTATTTACTAAGCTACTATATACAAAGCTACTATATATATATAGGTACTGTAACTGTAAACAATTTTGTGTTTGGGATTTGTTTTTATTTTGTCTAATATCTTCTTTCTTTCTTGTATGGTATGTGTGGAAGTTTTTATTGTAATATAGTTTGTCTCTAAAGTAAGGTGGTTGTAAATTGTTAATATTCTATTTTTTAATATTCTATAAAGGGGACGGTATTAGAAATTAAATGTTTTATTATTATAAACAATTAATAATTAGAATTAATATAAATTAACACAACTAAAAGTTCACAGCGTAAGATAATTAAAAAGTTTTTATATAATTCTCATCTAAATTTGGTGTTTATATACCAAGAAGTGTAAATTCCTCTCCATTTACAAGCGAATGCTTTTGATGCAATATAATAGTACAAAAAAGGTCATGGGATTGTTTTAAGTAGGAAACACATTTTTCTTATAACTACATAATTATATTTTTTAGTATTATCTTGGGTTAAACCATAAAATATTTTTTTAATATATGAGAAAATAGCACAATTACTCGCTCATTAGAAGATTTCGCGCCAAAAATATTTTTTGATATCGCCGATAAAACACAGTTTGACTAAAACTATATTATTTCTAACCTAGCTCATTGATCATGATTAGAAAGGTTCATATTATTATTCCGTTGATAAAGTTAATTTTTTATCTTTGAACGGAATATTTTTATTCCTTTGTAACTTATACGATTGTTAAAAACAATAACCACATATTTTTTAACAGAATAAATTATGCACAATAATACCACCTTATCATTTTGAGTAAGAGAAATTGTTCTCAAATTAATTGTATTTTGTCAGCGCGCTAGAGGTGATATTTAAAAATCAACATGTCCTACCGCCGAAAAGCAGGGCTCAGCGGTGAACAACGCCGGCGGCTGGACTGTGAGACAGAGAATTTGTAGGTTAGCGTTCTCTTTCCGTCTGACGAACTCCCCCCCCCCTCTCTCCCCGCACGCCACAGCCCATGTTAACAATCTTCGTTGTAGGTACCTACATACATATTAATTTCTAGATCAACTTGTATCTGGAAACTGAGAATACATCAAACGGAGCAACGAAAGGAGAATAAATTAATAAAACATATATGATCAACTTGTATCTGGAATCTGAATACACATTCATTTTAGATCAACTTGTATCTAGAAACTGCGAATACATCAATCGGAGCAACGAAAGGAGAGTAAATGAATAAAAAATAATCGTTAAACTGGAGCAAATTTGTTATATTTTGATGACGAACATACCGACTGGGGTCAGTTGCAAACTGACAACCTTGGTAATGATAAAGGCACTGTTGCCAACTCGTGCAGATGTATCCCACCGGAGCCAAGATAAACGGTGTTAAAGGTAGATCAACAAAGGTCATGTAAATCTTACTAGATCAACATACTACGGGAAGAGGTGATTATATATATATATATATATATATATACCTATCCACAAAACCATTAAGCTACCCCTTCGTAAATTATAAATAAAGTAACACATTAGGTTTTCAAAGGATAGGTCACCAAAGTAAAACAGGGTAGCAACACTGGGCGCCACATAAGTATACAATCAAATCGATGTGTTTTCAATTCGAATCGTACCTAAAGAAGTAGGAAAATCAAAATAATAAAAAGATCTTATCGTCAGTTGTAGCTGAAAATGTATGCGTTGGTCTAATAAATTATTTTTGTTATTATTGACTAAATATGTTTTTTTATTACATGGGAATCTATTCGTATATTGGTCTCCACGCTAGGAGTTCTTTTGTGTTGTGGGGGACATTATCTAATATCAAATTT